>CABHPH010046362.1:0-26984 GCA_902168325.1 Peromyscus nudipes | reverse complement strand
TTTTTTTTTTACAGTGGGGGTTTAGACATAACCTTTGTCTACATCTTTTGAAAGACTCAGTTTTCATTATTTAGATCAGAAGAGCGTGAAAAGTGTGTAAGAAATAGCTGTGCCTCACCCACCATTGTGTAAGGCGGAAGGAACAAACACTGACAGAAAGGAGGCCAGGGAATGCATCTCAGTCCTTACTTCCACCATCTCCCCCTAAGTTTCGTATTGACCTGCACACCAACAAATTTTTAAAAAAGACTTAATATGGGCTCACTAAATCAACTGATGACAAGAATAAAACAGTACAAACTGTTTTATTACCATAGAAATTCAGTCTATAGTCTTTGGCTTTAAAAAGGCTTCTTGTGACTATTTGAGTCTGGAGCAGTCATTCAATGCCATATCGCCCATAGCAGATAAAACCTGCTTGTTTATGGGGTTGGAACTCAAACCTGGTGTCTTGTGCCTATGGGGCAAGCATCCACATTCACCCTCACCCACCTTTTCTAAAATCAGTTCTTGAGAAAACTAGTGCACCCGACAAAACATTTCAAAATCAGTTGTACTTTTCTCATTAATATAAATATAAAAAAATATAATGTTGTTCAGTAAAACAGGAGGCACTTGAGAAAATGAACATTTGCTTAGAGATCATCACACAAGAGAGCAAGCATGAAAACACCAACAGTTCAAAGACGTTCATTCAAGATAGATTTTATGGAGGAAAAAAAGCCCACAAAACTATAATAGAGAATTAGCCTTCTTAAACTCCCAGGCCTTTTACATGACCTGACCACCAGTCAGGTGCCTAAGGTCACCACCTTGCTCAAGCGTGCTTTGGGAGAATTAGAAAGGGGCTAAGAAAGCAGAGATGTGTTCAAGAGAGCTGCTTCTTCTCCCAAGGGACAGGGCAGCAAACAATGGCAGGAAGGAAGAGCCACCCAGAGGCAAATAGTAGACAGGATGGTAAGGGAAATGAGAGGACTCAGTGGCCTTATAAAATACCCAACACAAGCCCCTGGTGAGCCCCACTCCAGGGAACTTCTGGAGGGAATTTCCCAAGAAGGAGAGAACTATGATAGACATGTTCTGCGTCCACATGGACTGTGTCCCAGCTGCAAAGGCAGTCATGAGTGGGTAACATGTCCCCTGAGCTTCAAGGGCACTAGGCCATCTCCCTCATCTAAGTACTGACAAGTCTTTGGTCCTCGCTCCAAGTTCCTGAAATACTAGTCCAATTTGAAGAGCCTCAGGTATAATGGCACACTCTGAACTTCTGGAGAATGGCTTGCTTTGACCTTATACAGTCAGAGGGAGATTTCACCCATGATTTGTCCAATAGAGTACCTGGGCTGACATTTACACTGCTACCCCTGAACTAAGAAATACTGCTGTTGAACCTTGAGAGATCACAAGAACCAGATATTCAGTATTGCCCTCTTCTCCAGGCCCCCAACCCCACACAACTGTCCTCTTCAGAGGTATATTGGGCCAGCCTCTGAAGAGGTTTTTACACAGCCTTTTGCCTATTAACAGGGAAACTTCCTTTTTAACACCCATCCCTCATAGTGTCCACAACTCCTGCCCTTCTAATACGCAGAGATAACCTATCTCCATTTCAACTAAAATTGGCCCTGCCTCCAGGAGAGACTCTAGGTCTGCCTCTGGTGGAAACCAATATGTACCCCTCAATCTGGAAAGATGAGGAGACTGTAGGTCAAGCCACAACCTCTTTACCAGTTCTAGTACATCAAAAAGGTCCCATCAATTCTTTCTACCAGAAACAATACCAACTTCATACTGGAAGCCATAGAGGGGCTCAAGACCATTATTCTGGCCATTGTAAAACAGGGACATATGAGAGAATATTCTAGTCCCTATAACTCACCCATTTGGGGAGTTCAAAAGGGACTTAACAAATGAAGGTTGGTACAGTACCTCTAAACAATTAGCGAGGCTATTGTCGCTCTTCACCCTGTGGTTCCCAATCTGTAGACCCTTTTGACCCAGATCAGTATTATTCCTTCTTGGATTTGAAGGATTCCTTATTTTGTATCTTTCTGCCCTGGATAGTCAGTTTTTGGTTGAAGCCTCTGGCTCACCCCTGCATGGTCCAGGTAGCCAAAACCCCCTACTCCCTCCAGATCCCATCAGCTGAGAGAGTCTTTGAACAAAGGAAAGGCACCAAAAAGCCCAGTTCTGCATTCTTGGCAACTATTACAACTTCCTCCCCTGATGCTGCCAGTTGCCCAAGTCCCTGCCTATGTGCTCAGCTTTTGACCACACTTGGGCACAAACCCTCCCTACAATCTCTAAAACTTTCCTGCCCTGGCTCTGGTGTGTGACTTCTCTGACCTCAATCTCTGGGACCAGAGACCTCACCCAGGAGTTGCTTTGCTTAAGATAACGGTTGTTATACTTTTTCAACTCAGCTTGGTCTAGCTCACTGCATCCGTGGAGAAGCTTATTATGGGGTTGGGAGTGGGGACCTATTAGTCATTCCTTTGTTGTCTTAGAGGATCTGACTCATAAGGCTGCATAATTCACTTGTACTGTCCTAATCTAAGGATTTAAAGATAGCCCCCATTTATTTTGGCATGACCTGGTCAACCAAATCTCCATACAAGCTGTTGATGACCTGGATAGATGAACTGTTCCTCTGTGGGCCGTCTGAATGAGTCTCTTGGAAAACTGAATCTTCCTTCAACTTTCTAGCCATAAGAAGGTACAGTCTTTCAAGAGAAGGTCCATTTTGCCCATCATGAGTCACATATTTAGGGATGATACACGAAGGAGAAGGTGCAGCCTAAGCTCTGACCAAATTCAGCCTATTCTGACCTATTTCCTTCCTCAGACAAGCAATCAAGGGCTCCAAGTGGCTTCTTATGGTAACATGGAGATTTTGGATTACTTTCAGGATAAGACACAGGGTTAGATATCATATGGTATACTAGATAATGCAGTATGGTCCACACCACCCCCCACTAACATCATATAATTATGTTACCCCTTCAACCTCTTCTCATGTTAAACAGAGTGCAGGGATCCTTCTGAAAGGAAATAATGGGAAATATCATCAGGGACCATACTGTAGTTTGCTCTGGCTTATTACTAAAGCACTGTGGTGGAGCTAACCAAAGTAGTAACATATTTCATTAGAAGTGTCACATACACTTTATCTCTCATAGCGACATCTGTAGATCATCTAACTCACAATTGCTTGGCCTTGGACATACAGCTTGCTGATCAGTGAGGGGTGTATGTGGTCTTAAATTCACCTTGCTGAACTTACATCAACACCTCATTCCAGGTGGAGACCTATGCAAAAGGCCACCAGGATACGTGCCTTCAAACCAGCCACTAGATCAAGGCTATGGGGACAGATTAGACTACCTCTCTCCTGGACCTGGATCATGCATTCTTTGGGCCCTCCTTATCATCATCCTGTTACTATCTTTGGTGTTCGCCTTCTTAATTGCATTGCTGCATTCGATTCTCATTGTACCAAAGCTATTAAACTACAGATGGTCTTGCAAATGGAACTCTAGATGACCTTGTTTGCGGGAATTCTATCGAGGTCCTGTGGACCAAGCCCAGGAACCTGTCTAGGATCAACACCTCCTAAGCACTCTCAGCTTGAAGCAGCTAGAGCAGTCACTGCCCCTCCACTCCTGACAGCAATAAGTGTCATCTCTGAGACAGGGGACTGAGAGAGAATTTTAAGGGTACAGACATATAGGAAGAACAGGGACGTGCATCTTAAGAGCACCACTTCTTTTCCCAGGGGATGTGACAGAAAAATGTGGCAGTAAGGAAAGGCCAACCAGGGCAAATAATTGGGTAGATGATAAGGAAATGGGAGAATCTATGAACTCTTAAATGCCCAACCCAGAGCCTCCCTTGATAGACTCCCAAATCTGGGTGCCTTCTCATCCTGACAGGAACTGTCATCCTGTTTCAATAAGACAGTTATTTTTGCATCTCTGCATTTCAGGTTTTTTTTTTGTCTCTCCTGGACAGCCAATACTTTTCCTGTCTCAAAGAATGAACTTGGTTATCGGCTGAACTCTCACAATAGAACAGTGTATTATTCCCATCTCCACGACAAGTGAAAGGCATGCTGGCGTTTAAAGGGGGTACCGATTCTCAGAAAGATGCCCTTCAGAGCATGCATTTCACTGTCGTAGTCATCCCACTTTGCTGCTCTTTCACAGTAACTCAGATCAATCTGGGCTGGCTAAAACTGATGTGGTTAGGTGCACCATAGCTATTTCTTAGGTACTTTTCAGAAGCACTTACACTCTAAACAAGGGAAACTGAATCTTTCAAAAGATGAGAGCCAAGGTTTCCTCTAAATCAACACTTTATCCTGTTTCTTAAAGTAAATCTTTGCTAATAGCAAGCACCATTTCCAGCACAAATTAAGTTACTGTTCTCCACATTGCCTACTAGAGAGTGTGGGTTCCTGGCAACGCTACATTAACCTTAGCATTTTGAAAAAAAAATCATTTTTGACTATTCTCTTAAGGCTCAAAAAAGTAATGTTGTATCATATTATATTGTATTGTATCAGGGCTTCAAGAGAAATACAAGTATTCCGTTATATAATCATTGGACACATTTATGGTATTTACAAGAAAACCTGTGATTTTTGTAAATTAAACAGCCTAGAAATAAAAACTCTTATTTCCCCAAAAGTAAGATACTTATTAATATTTTGAAATTAATAAGCTTATTCCATTTTTCTAGCAAGGACACCAGTACACCAACAGTTTCTTAGAGTTGTGTATGATAAAGGGAAGCTTTAAAATGCCATGTGTGAAGCTTCTACCACATGATAGAGGTGACATGGCTGTGCTCTTATCAGGCAGTAATGAAATGGTTTTTGCAAACACTAAATTTCCACCACAGAGACCATGGAAACAGATATCCAAATTACATGACTTCACTGTGTATAAACAAAGCAAGTCCTGGAACAACAAAAATGAGTTCAAGTTTCTCTGTGTAGAAAATGCCATAGCTTGATTAAAAAGGAGTCAATATTACTTATAGTCTCAAATTGATTACATCTTTGTGGAGACATATAGATCCTTGACAGTGAGGTTAGTGGGTATATGAAGACATCAGTACCAAAAGCAAGACATATGTCCTTGAAATGTCCTTGAAGATGTCCTAAATCCTATGAAGACAGTTACCATGACAGTGCCTATTCGTAAGAAAAATGAAACAAAATCAACTTAATTTAATGTTTGATGGTTATTATTATTCACAGCATACCCAGATCTGTTATAAAATTCACATAGTGATTTCTTGTATACTCTCTTTTACCTATAATATGAAATAAAAATGTCAAAGAACAAATGGAGGTTGGAGAAATTAACTCAGCTATTCAGGAAGGTAGACTTTGAACTTTATTGTTATAATATACACAATAGGGTAATACTGTGCTTTGTCAAAAGATTTATTCTCAACAAATTAATGTAAATTGATTTCTTTCTATGCCCCATCTCCTATTAATAAATGTATCCCCTTTACAGACTTAAACACATTTTTATTTCCTATTTAAGTATGTCTGCATGTATGTCTGTATACCACATTTATGCCTGGTACCTGTGGAGGCAAGAAGAAGGCATTGGATTCTCTGGAACTGAAGTTACAGGAGGTTGAGAGCTGCCTTGTGGGTACTGGAAACTAAACAGGAGTCCTCTGAAAGACTATGCAGTGTTCTCAACTTCTGGTCTATCTCTCCAGCCCCAGTTTACAAAACTTCTTAGTTTAAAAACATGTCACACTATTGCTGTTTTCTGGCTTTGCTTTGTTTTTGAGACAAAGTCTTGGAGATTCAGAAAAATATTTATTCAGCACCAAGTGATCAAAGCCCACTTAGAAAACGCCCTTCCCTGTGGCCTGCTTACCATCCACTCAGTATTACCTTTATTTTGAAAATAATATTTCCATTTACTCTTTGAAATTTTCATAAATGTATACAATGTATCTTGATCATATCCACCCACACTCACCCCCTCCAACTTCTCCGAGGATCCCCAAAGACATCTCTTTCTTTGCTTCATGTCTTTCTTTATTTGTTGTTTGTTTGGATACACTGAGTACAGCTAGTGTTGCCCACATGACCATGGATATGTAGCTATCCCCTGGGACGTAGACAACCTACCAGTAGATACCATCCCAAAGAATGTAACTCTTTGTCCCACAGAAGCCATCAACTCCCAATAGCTCCCCTACTAGTGCTGGCACCTCAGCTGGTAGCCTCTTTCCCCATCCCTGCTGCCATTTTAACTGCCTTGATTTTTGTGGACATCTCATGCAAGTGACCACGGCTGCTGTGTGTTAATGTATGTCCACAGCAATGTCATATCCAGAAAAGTTTTGCAGCCTTCCTCCTCATTCTACAGGCTTTATATTCTTTCTGACCTCTCTTCTGCGATGTTCCCTGAGCCTTGGGAGGGAGGAGGTTGATGCAGATTGTCCTCTATGGCTGAGCATTCACAGTTTCTTAGTCTCACTACTCTGAGTACTCAGGAGTCTCCGTTGACCACACCCACCGCAATAAGAAGCTTCCCTGACCAAGGTGGAGAGTTTGCAAATCTATGATGATGAACGAAAATATTTAGAAGGAAATATGACAGTAAGACCATTTAGCAAAACCACAAAAATAGGTTTACTATTGAGGCCTGTAACTTCCTTAGCCATGGGTTTTGGCCATATTTACAGTATCAGGCATGAAGGCTGTGGAGTAGGCATCAGATCGAATCAGGAAAGCTGTTGGTTGCTATCATAAACAGTCTTGCCAGTACTGCACTGATGGGCACATCAGTATGACAGCATGCAGTGTGTATCACTGGCTAAGACTATCAGTGTCTCTCCTCCCCCAGCCACCTGCACTGTACTTCCAGCTCTGTGACAGTTGGGAGAAAAATTCCCCATCATTTCAAGCTTGGTTTATCTATGCCCAGCAACCAAAGTATGTGTTATAGGATCTTACTATCTAGTTATGGTAGGCAACAAATAGCAATATCCTGCAAAGAATATATATTTCTAAATGATATAATTCTATACATGAAAGGATCCTGACAACTCCACCAAAGAATTCTTAGAGCTGATCAAATAAATGTTATCAGCAGAATGGCACAATAAAAAAAAATACACAAAAGTCAGTAGCTTTTCTGTATACCAATGACAAACACATTGCAAAAGATGTCAAGGAAACAATTCCATTCACAATAGACCTGAACAAAATAAAATGCATGGAAAAGCAAGAACATGAAAGTCTGTTGCAATGACAGCTTCAAGACACTGGAGAAATAAATTGAGGAAGACCCTAGAAGACAGAAAGATATTTTATGATCATGGGTCAGAAGAATTAGTCTTGTGAAAATGGCCATCCTACCCAAAAGCAATCCTCAGATTCAATATGTTCTCAATCAAAGCCCTAAGGTCATTATTGTCAGATAGAGAATGAACAATCTCAAAATTTATCTAGAGGCACAAAAGACCAAGGGTAGCTTGAACAATACTGTAACATTTCTTAGTGGCAGCTCTTCACCATGAAGCTTCTTGGATGGCTTCTAAGGAGTCAAGATTCTCTATCAAATTTGTAAATGATGTTTATATTTTAATTACAACCTTTGGAGAAGGAATATGCGTGTAATCTAAATCAGTCTTCTTCAACAAAATTTTGTGCAATAGTGAAAGTGTCCATCTTACATTGCAAAATGTGGTCGGCATGACTTGCTGTCACTATGAATTATAATGAAAGGTGACTTACTATTTTATATTTAAACTTAAATATTCTCACGTAGCTAAGTAGCTATTGTACTCAAATTTTTGTCAGTAGATGGATATTTTCAGAGTTGAGTATTGCTACCTAGTCAAAGTTCTGTCTTGGATTTCATGTTTAGATATGTGGCAGGGGAGGCTCAAGTGGCTGCTTGTCTCACTCATGAACATTTTCAAACTGTTTGGACATTGGCAAGTGGTGGAGATGAACTGGTGCAGCCGCTCTGCAAGTCAGGATGGAGGCTCCTCCTCCAATCTACAGAATGATAGACTCTTAACTGAAGATCCAAGAGCTTAGTAGCTCGGGTGCCATTCTTTTACAAGCTATGGTTAATTCCAAGAGTAGCATTGCAAAGTGCTTTTCATATTTGTGTTATAGTTAATACCCAAAAGGACTTTACCTGGTTTTGTGCTGGACCTATTTAAATAAAAGTCTAATTCAGGGACTAGAGAGACGGCTCAACAAGTAAGAGTATTTAATGCACTTTCTACTATTGACAAGAAGTTGAGGACTTCGTGGCATCTGTGACCAGCCCCAGGTCATGGACTAAAGACCAAGAGGCTATTCTCCAACCTTGCTAGGTTGACCTGGATCCTCTTAGGCACTGGAATGACCAGTGCCTGCCACAGGCAGTGTGTGCCTCCCCACTACAAGGAAGCAGAACTGTCCAAAAGTGAGGCTATGTGCCTGGACCAATGTGTATCCAAATGCTTGGACATCCATGAAAGGATGGGCCAAAAGTTGGCAGAGTTGTCTATGCATGATGAAGAGCTGATGAAGAGGATATGGCAGAGCTTTGGACCTGCATGCAGCCCCAGGCAGTATACACCTGGGGTGCACCCTGCCACTTACCTGATTCAAGTGTACCCTAATGGGTATCATATGTGAAAAATTGTCATACTTAAGCTCCCTGGAGCATCTCCAGGACCCCTGCGTGTGGTAGAGCTCTCCTGGCTAAAGAAGGGGACTTGCCACCCTGGTTTGTGACTGTGCATGTGTTAATATGTATGTATCTGTATTAAAACAAATCTGTGCAAAGCAGAAAAAAAGAGAGTGTTTACTGCTCTTGTAGAATAACTGGGTTTAGTTCCCAGCACCCACATGGAGCAGCTCACATAAGCCCGTAACTCCAGTTTCAGGGGATTTGATGCCCACCTCTAGCTACCATAGAAACTACATTCACATGTACAAATCTATACTCATACACACTCATATGCACATAATTAAAAAGAAAATCTTTAAAACAGCAGCAGCAACAACACACACACACACACATGCATCTTAAAAAAATCCAATTTAAGCTTCAGTTATCAATGCCTAAGAAGTATTATACTTTTCCTGATAAAGCATCATTATCACTCAGATTTCAAGAATATTCATTTAGCAAATAATATACAGTTTTAGGCATTATCCAGCTATCTGTTTGGGTATTTTATTCTTACAACTATCCAATGAGAAAGATATAGCTACGGCCACCGCTCTACATACCTGGAGGTGAAGAATTTCAGCAACTGACTCCAGGTTCTCCAGATAACACAGGGTGAATCCAGGACATCAATCCATGCTGCTTTTGCTTCAGAACAACAGGGAGAGGAGCTCAAGACTCTGTGCTGTCTAGACCCCAGAACCTGCAGATATGTTACCTTACTGGGAAAATGCTACTTTGCGAAGATTATCAAGTTAAGGTTTTTGACATATATAAGGGTTATTTCATAAACCAAATATACTCACAGGGTTCCTTACAAAATGAAGAGGAGATCAGAATGAAAAGAGGCCTTGTGGCAGAAGCCAGGCCAGAGGATTTCAGGAAGAAACCACAAACTAAGAAATTCAGGGCTTCCAGAAACTAGAAAGGCCTCCTAAAACCTCAAGAAAAGCATAACCCTTAAGAGCACCCTTATTAAATACTTAGCATCCATTTTCATGTCTCTTTGTGGGAGGGAACTTCCACTAAAGGCGAAGGTTGAGAGACTAGCTTCAGTCCTGCCCTTCCTTCTGATGTAAGTGACCCCCCCCCAAAAAAAAGCAAGGACTTCAGTACACTTAGGACACTCTCATAAGAAGCCTACTGTCCTCTTTAAGTTTCTAGCAATTACACATGAACTGTTCACTTCAGAATCTGTCCACTAGAGCTTTTATTAATAACAAGCAAACAGTTCGAGTTGTGAGTTTGGTCTGGAAAAGAATGCCGAGCACTTGGGTATAAAAAGAAAAGTGCTCTAAAGGTCCACAGAGCTACAGTGTGAAGAGCAGTAAGAGCCACAGAGGTGTGCATGGCTGTAATTTAAAAGTAATGATCTATGCAATAAAAGTGCTAGTTCATGGTTTAGTGGGAAGAGGGTGGCTTTTTCCTCCTTCCTCAAAAGTTTATTTCTGAAAATGGTCCAGTCTCCTTGTGTGTTTCACGTTGGCGCTATCTCCTATTTGCCAACTTGGTGCCTGTCTCATAGCTTGAACATTTTGTTTTTTGGATACCTTTTAATAACCCAATAACAACACTTAAATTTACAGAAAGACATGAGTTTCAGATCTTTATATATAACTTGCAAGTTTTATATATATATATATATATATATATATATATATATATATAAACTTGCAAGTTTATATATGTAGATACACACACACACACACACACACACACACACACACACACACACGGTTAAAAGACGTTTTAAGCTACTGTTTCACAGAGGAAATATGGGCCCGGACAGATCAAGAAGCCTGGAATCATGCAAGCCAGAAGTGGTGCTTTCTTATCTTGAACCAAACTCTTGGTATGTCCTTCATCAGCCTTCATCAGCATTACTCTTCATCAGCTCCCTGGAGAATGGGTGCATTGTTTCATTCCTACAAAACATTCTCCTCTGAGCATCAGCTAGTGACTGATGTAGATAGCTTCATCGGTGATAGGAAGTGAGAACAGTAGAGACTTTCAAAGCAGAACTATTACTGAAGTTGGAACCCTGGTGGCTTATATAGCCATGGTTCCAGGCGCACACTATTGACAAGAAAACTGAAGAACAGATTTGTGTCCAAGGAAATACACATTACAGTTTGATTCTTAGCTTGGCATTGACAGAGGGGTTGGAAGCTGAATGCCTAATATCAGTTTCATAGAAGAGAACATTCTAGGTATTTGGGGACTGTCTTGGTTAGGGTTTCTATTGCTGTAGTGAAACACCATAGCCAAAAGCAACCTGGGGAGGAAACTATTTTAACTTATAGTCGTAGGAAGTCAGGGCAGGAACTCAAACATGGCAGGAGCTGATGCAGAGGCCATGGAAGGAAGGATGTTGCTTAACGGCTTCCTCATCATAGCTTGCTCAGTCTGCTTTCTTATAGAACTCAGGACCACCATTCCAGGGGTGGCACCCCTTACAGTAAGCTGGGCCCCCTCACCTTAACCACTAGTGAAGATGCACCACAGGCTTTCCCACAGGCCAGTTGGGTGGGAGCATTTCCTCAGCTGAGGTTCTCTCTTCACACATGACTGTAGCCTGCATCAACAAGACATAAAACTGGGCGGCACAGGAGCCATCTTGTTTATTCTAAACATTTCAGCTTCCAAAAGTGCGGCAGTAGATGATTACTTCTGTGGTTTACTTATAAGCTAGTCAATAAACCACTCTATCTAAGCAGTCTTTGGTGTTCATATATTTGCTTAGCACATGGATGTAGTACCTACTTTTAGCACAAGTACAAAATAGAGCTACTCTAGACTAACTTCATAATTTATAAATGGATGAGGCTTGGGGGGAAAATAGTTTAAGCACAGTTACACAGAAGCTAGAAACCTAGGCAAAATTAAAGAAATCTCAGTTTCAAAATTCAAGTTTTTATTTACCCCTTCCTTTTTTCACCTGAGACATAAGGGGGCAACCTCTATAACTAAGCCAAAGGGGATTTCCACAAAGGCAGCAGAAGCTGATTCCTGTGTAAATTAAAGTTTAAATTAAAATTAAACTGCTTTTAAATTAAATTAAAATTCCTGTATACATTAAAATTTAAAGTTCAATCTTGACCTATTTCCTTTATCCCTAAGGCTAATGTTCAGTGTCAGTTAATTCTCTTTTGCCTCTATACATCTATTCATTTCATTGGTGCATTACACACGCACACACACACACGCGCACAGAGTAGGCACACACACATACACACATACACACACATGAAGATAATGTGCACACACACACACAAGGATGATTTACACATATACACATGTGTACACGTGTTTTTCCTCCCCTTTGCAGGGGAGCAGAACAGTGTGAATTGTCTCATTTTCTGATACAAAGTTGGACTGTATGAAAGGAAATGCAACATTTGAAGGCTGCAATTTTATCACAGAAGACTTCTTGTTAGAGCCTAAGCACTCCCTTCTGCACTGTTGAGTGAGGCTGTGTGCTCGGTATATTTTTATCTTGTACAATTGTCTGATGTAGTTCTGAACAGTGATTACTGCAAATCAGCATATCTGCTGTGTTTCTTAACACATCGTTAGGCTGCTCTGTGAGTCCCCTTGAGTTATATGATCTGGAACCTTTAGTAGGGTATAGTGGCTAAGGGTGTGGCTTTTTTTACACCCTCCCTAGCACATCTTCTTCTGCATACCTGATTAAGATGGGGACAGTGATATGAACTAGCAGAGGTGATTATACTTTTCAATAAAATCATACCCACAGGCTCATAGCATAGTACCTGTTACCCATGCCAGTCTGTTGGAATTATTACTGTGCAAGTTTTCAATGTTACATGAGAGAAAATGAAAATGAGGCCTTTTCTATGCACATGACTGGAAATTCTAGGAAAAGGAACTGTTTTTCTGGTTTCCATAGATCGCTGGATTATTTTGCCTTTTTATTGTTTCACCCTGCTCTGCTCAGGGGTTCAGAGCAAGCTGAAGGGGTGCCAGCTGCTCTCCGCCTCCTCTTCTGTGTGACTGATAGGTCAAGGGAAGGAGAGGCATCCATTCTGATGGCCATTTTAGCATTATTCATCTCTTCTTGCACTTCCTGAACCGAGTCAGTGACTATGAGTGGGATGCTGCTACAGACTCTGACAATGTAAGATGATTTCTGTGTCACACCGTGACGAATGGAACTAAATAGTCACACATCATTGAATGAATGTGATGAGCTGTGGGTTTCTCCATTTAAGATGGGATGTCATGTGGACTGCCCTGGTTTCCATTCTATCTCTGGGATAAAACACTTTGACCAAAAGCAACGTAGAGGAGAAGATGGCTTATTTCGTCACATGCTTCCAGGTCACAGTCCAGCAGTAAAGGAAGTCACGGCAGGAAATAAAGTCAGGGACTGCTTGCAATTCCATGCAGCGTGACCTCTGACCAGAGAATTCATAGCCAAGGAAGCACAGAGAATGCCACTTCCAGGCTTACTCACTAGCTAGCTCATGCTTAGATTATTTCTTACATAACTGTAATTGGATGTTTCTCTTCTGCCCACAGCTCCTGAATAACCACTTGGGGGCTTAATATTACTTATAAATGACTGGCCGGTAGCTCAGGCTTATTACTAACAAGCTCTTACACTTAAATTAACCTATAATTCTTATCTATGTTTAGCCATGTGGCTTGGAGCCTTTTCTCAACATGGCATTCTCATCTTGCTTTCTCTGAGTCTGGCTGGCAACTCCTGTCTCTGATCTTCCTCATCCCAGAATTCCTAGTTTGGTCGCCCCACCTATACTTCCTGTCTGGCTACTAGCCAATCAGCATTTTATTAAACCAATTCCAGTGACAAATCTTTACAGTGTCCAAGAGGATTATTCCACAGCACATAGCCTAGGATTAGTATTACACACAATGGGCTGGGCCCCCCATATGAATGACCAATCAAGACATTGCCCCACAGATGCCCCCATTGGCTAATCTGACTGAAAGAATTCCTCAGTTGAGGTTTGTTCTTCTCACGTCCAGCTGACAATAAAAGTTAGCCGGCAAATTCACTACTCAAAATAAAAACCGAGTCAATGCTAACACTTCTTGGAAAATGCAAAAAGACACTGTACATACGTGCAGTATGCTCATTGTTCGTGTAAGGGAAGATTTTAGTTATAGCTTAAATGCATCAGTAAGACACTTTACAAGGAATACTCACAGCTAAACAATCTGACTTTGTCATTAACCAACCAGGAGTTTTAGAAAGCCATGAAATGTCCTTAAGCCTTTATTTCCTTACCACTGTAACTTAAATTCTGAGTTAAATGCTTGCTATAGTTTCTTTCCTTTCTAAAAGATTCTTGGGGCTTTGCTATGGAGCCCAGAGATAGAGCACTTATGGCACATACATATGGCCCTAAACTCAACTCACAGGGCTGAAAAATCTAAACAACACAAAGCAAAGTAAACAAAAAGATACGTGGTGAACAGTGAGCTAGAAGAAACTACTAACGTTTTTGCTAGATCTTCCAATTCAATGTGTTACAAACATTTCTTGAGTTTGACCCTAAAGTTACAATGAGGGAAATAAATAAAGTACCCTGTAATAAACATGAAGAAAGATATTCCAGGAGGAGGGGATGTGCCACATGCAAAGGCAGAGACACAAAACTTCCGAAACACTCCGAGGACAACATGGGATTCGATTTTGCTGGAGTATCACAGGAACCACCATGCACAGCAGGAGCTGACTTCTGGCAGACAATCAGGGTCAGACACAAATTCCAGGGCTTTGCTATAAAGGGACTGGAAATACCTGAACAGCGTTCTGGCCACTAGGCGACTTTACTGCTTTCCCCACAAGGCTCTGTAATTGTAAGTGGTCTTTAATTTTCCAAGATGTGTGCTTGAACCTCATCAGTTGTTGAGGATGCCTACATTTTAAAACAGCGGTGACTAAAGTGCATTCATCTTCATTACACCCTTTGCTAGACCAAGGCACGAAAGTCACAGCTAATCCATTTTATCTGAAGAAGACACTCAGTTCTGAGCCAGTCTGATGGTTATGAAGCTCAGGACCACGATAATCCATGATTCTGCTTTGTCCTTATTTCCTTGCATTCCTTAGACTCCCACCATGAGGCATCAGTAGGCTCCTTCTTATCTCCAGCTCCATTAATGGCTGTACTATTCCCTTCCAATGTGTCTGCGTAGATAAGTAATTAACTTCTAAGCATGATATAATAGTTGCAGACTAGATTGGGGCATTTTCAAAGGGATGATATTAATAAAGGAAGCTGTGGACAAGAATTCTTGGAAAGAAACGGTGTGGGCAAACCCTGTGTCTGCAAACCCTGATTGACTTCAGTGATGTGGACAGGATGGAATGTTGCAGGTTGTAATTAGGTTGCAGCCTAATTACAATTTATCTTGGGCTATCTTTAGTCCTCTAAGTGGCTATTCCACCCCATGTCAGCCCTAACATTCTGTCAGTAAAAGATAAAGCCTGACCTAATATCTTAACAGATAAAATAATCTTTTTGGAATGTATTAACTTCACATTACCCTAGTTTTCCACCAATTAAAGGCTAACAGTATTATTAGATGGTATCTGGGACCTGTAGTCTGGATTTCTCTACTTGGTTGTAAACCTGTCCCTTCGGTGTTTCCATCAATGGATTTTAAAACACTTATTCTGTTACTATTAAAAAAAACCATGAAACTACTTACATATTGGAACATGTGACCTGGGGTAAACCTAAATCTGCATTCCTGGGCCATGGTCACTGATGTTTGGCTCCAGAATAAACTATACTTTATTTCCTTTGAGGTGAAATCTGTGTTTTTGCATCAACAAAGCTCTGTACTATCGTAAGTCATTTAAAACAGATTATACAGTTTCCGAATTAAATACAGTTAATACATACCACAGTCAGACTTCAAGTCAAACTCTTTGACCTAACACTATCACTCACTCAGTCATCTTTTACTTCTAACATGATTGAAGGCCACTTCCTTCCTGTCACCCACCGTTTTATAATAGAGCTCAATAAAATGTCACCTGAAAATGAAGTTTATGGCAGAATGCTAATTATGTGAGCAGTAAGTAGAGGTATTCGTAAAACTTGTCACTTTTCCTTCCCCCAGTTCCTATGAGTCATTGCTATTCTTGTGAATAAGATGCCCCCAGGTGAAAAGCAAACCCTGACTAACACACCAGCAGCACATATGAGCCAGCCATGAGCAATTGTGACAATCAGTTCTTGTCTGTCAAGTAGTGCTTCTGAATTAGAGATACAGAACCCAACCAACCGCTGTTGGGTAGTGAAGAGTCCAGATGCCTCACTTTTCCCCTTAAATTCACAACTATGCATTTCCACTCTTAATTGATGAAAGCCAATTTGTATTGGTAACTTGAATCCTATTTGGGGCACACGTTTCTAACTGGGTAGCTGACAAGATTAGTCCCTTATGACTCAAACCTCACATTACTTGCTTTAATTAAGGAGGCTGAAGGACTGGTGCAATTCAATGCACATTGTCCTTTCCTTAAATCAGCACTTCCGATAGGCTTGCAAAAGCTATCCATTATAGTATGAAAACAAAAAGAATGGATCCTAGCCTGCAACTTTTCTGCAATATTTTTTGCATCCACTGCTCAGGGGACTAGAGAATCAGAAAAGGGGAGGACTCTCATGTCAATGTAGACACAAAGGGTGACTGAAAACAAAACAGGAAAATTGAATGTGCATGGTGGAGACTCGTGACCAAAGAGTCAGTATAACTGTGAGTGATGGGAGACTATTCCATAGTGTAGAGTCTTTACATCATAAATTGGGCCTAAAATAAGCATTTAAAAGTATTTTAATACTTAAGACTTGTGTCTTGATTAGTAGCAAAATAAACCATTATGATAGGCACAGAAGACGACTTAGCAGTTGGAAAATAAAACAATAAAGTCAGATTACATTCAACTTTATACTTCCAAATTAGACATGAAATGCTGGGCTGGGTGATGGCTTAGAGGTCTAGAGGATTGGGTGGCCTCATCTGTCATCCATGTGGACACACACACACACACACACACACACAATTTCTTTTAAAGTTCTAGGGAAAATGTCCCCAGGAAATCAGAACAGTTACTTTTTTAATTCTATTTTCACATTGCAATTGTTTTCACATAATGTTATTGCACGGTAAGTTCTTCTTATATGTTCAGCATTAATAGTTACTGCCTGAGCAGCCCATGTATGTTGAAATGCAAGGGAGATAGCTCCCTGGGTTGGCTATCTTTCAGAACTCTTGTCGGTAGCAGCAAAAGTTATTAGTGATTAAGTCAGTGAGTTAGGCAAAACCAAATTCTAATTGAAACTGCTAAGTGTAACACAATCTTCCAGTATATTTCAAAGCTTTCACTCAAGAGTAACAAAAATGAAGATGTGCACAGCTGGCCTCATTCATTCTTTAGAAAATCACCTTTGATTTGGGACACTTTTAGGTCAACTGCAGAGACACAGGTGTAGAGTGATTTATTTATACCCACAAGGACAAGCATTTCATACTGGAAAAACGGGTGGCTACTCATGTTTAGTACTGTAGGGAAGAAATGCAGGCCAGCCTACTCGGCATACTGTACTTTTAAAAACCTCAAATCTCTCTCTCTGGACCAGAGAGTTAAGAAGCCAAGGCACACTGTAGCTCGAATTTATGGTCCTATCCAGTACTTGCTCCTCCACAGTCTTGGTCACAGAAGCCATGTTGAACTAAATAAGGTGGTGTAGAAGTTTCTGCCACTCCATGAAAATCCGACACTTTTTCCTTGTTTGTAGGATTTCTCTGAAGGTGCTCCCCCTGAGCCTTCCCGCATCACCCTGTTCATGATTAGCATCTTTCTTACTTCTACTTAAAGACACACAGTTCTTTTCTCCATTTTAAAAGAAGACCTTTCCTTCCCTTTAAGGCTGCTTCACGCTGTCTCTGATACAATACACAAACCTTTTGAATACTCTCCTGCCTCAAGGCCCAGTCATGGCATCCATTATTTGGAGGTCCTCTCTCCTAATAAAACTATTTCCTGGGGTTGATTTTATGGAAGCTCCTTTTCAGAAACAACTTCAGCCACCTTTTCTCTACCTAACATTTTTCAAATCTCATCCTAACTAACAAGAAATACAAAATCTTTCTGTTAGTTGTACATTTTCCCTTCTGATTCTGAGTATTTGGAAAGAATCATCTAAAAAAATTGTTAATTTTGAGCTTGAAGTTGATAAGCCAGTCTAATCACTCTCTTGGAAATAGCTGGTTAAATTGCATCTCAGGAGGCTTCAGAAGTAATTTCCCTTCATCAAGGTGCTGGGATCACTTGTAACCTGGTTAATTTCAAATTTGAAGATAGTCATTAAAATGTGCTTACTTTTCAAGTTTAACTTGACCTTTCTAGTTATAAACAAGAGAAACTAGTTTTTAAAGGTATTGAATAAAGAAGTCCTAATGAAGGCATTTTCTAGAGTCAAAATGTGAGAAAAATCACGGACACTACTGTGGAGTCACAATTACAAGATAGCACTTGAGACTCTGTTCTTCCTGATCAAGTTGCTATTTAAATCTATCCCTCTAGGACATATCTCTGGCTAAGATTTTCCATTTTGCTTTTACTTTTTCTGTGTGCTAGTTTTGTACTGTATAACCTGTACAACCTGCTGAACATGCATGAAATACAGAGTTTAGTAGAAGTAGACACAAGTCCGGTGGCCTTTGAATGGTCTTATGGAATATAGCAACCATCTCTAGCACCTTCCACGTGTTTTACGACACTTCTTTGTAACCTCCTTCTTCCTTGCCCTCCTTGCTCCTTCCTTACATCTCCATGCAACCATTACTCTGCTTTCTGAGACCACAGATTGGTTTGCATTTTCTTCAACTTTCTAGAAGTGTACTCTTTCGTGTATGGCTCTTTCAATTCACTGGTATTACTTGGACTATTCATTCATTTTGTTATATCTGAGTAGTCTACTCAATCCTTTATGTTGCTGAGTAGTAGTTCACTGACTCTCCAAATCACTCTTTATTGATTGATTTACCACTGCCTCTGTTGCTGTGATAAAATACCAAGACCAGAAGCAACTTAAGGAAGAGTGCTTATTTGGGCTTACATTCCTTCGAGGGGGAGAGCTCATAACATCAGGGACAGCATGGCAAAGCAGTGGCGGGATCAGGGAGCTGATCACATTTTTCAAACACACATAGCAAACGGAGGGAACTTGAAGAGGGCCGTGACTATAAACTCTCAAAGCCCACTCTGAGTTTTATATTTCTTTCAGCAAGGATCCATGTCATGTTGTCCCCACCAACTGGAGACCAAGTGACCAAATGCACGAGCCCATGGGAGACAGTTTCATTCAAACCACCACCACCTCTTGGTGAACATTTTGGTTTGGGAATACTTTAATAAAGCTATGAGGAGCTTGGGTGGTCTGAATCTCTGTGGGAACACAAATTTTCATTCTGAAAGGAGAGGTGACAGATGCTCTGGAACAGAACATCTGGATCATGCAGGTAGTGCACATGTAACATTGTCGGAGACCGCCAAGTTGTTTTCCAAAATGATTTCATTGTTTTACGTGGTGAAGAACAGCGTAAAAAAAAATACAGTTCCTCTGCATTGTACTTTAGTTATTCTTATAACCTCAGTTGGTAGATAATTATGGTTTTAATGTGCATCTATCTAATGGGTGGTGAGTGTTTAAACACTCTATTTGATGAAATGTCTTTGTTCTTGAGACTTTTTAAAAATTATCTGACAGCTCATGCATGTAGGTAATGAATAGTCATTTTCAATCTCCTTACCCTCTCTCATCCCTGCTGATATCCTCCTTCCTTCCAATAAGTCTCCCTGATAATTTGGTGCCTTCTTTTTGTATGTAGCTCATTTGGATTTATTTAGAGTTTCTTGGGCAAGCGTTGGTGGGAGGTTATGTACTGGAGCAGGAGCAACTTATCAGTGACTCCATCACTTCCGTTTCTTGTTGTTCCTCCCACCACAAATGTTAATTGCCAATAGTCCCTCAGGCAGGTGGACCCTTAGAGGCCACTCCCCTGTCCACAGTGAAGAGTTGGTCTTAGTCTTGTGCAGGTCTCTCCTGTTGCTAATACAAACTGAAGTGGGTTACCCAATGCAATGGCTGTGATGTCAATAAGACGTCTTTGTGCCAAAGATCTCCCCATCCTCTGGCTCTTACATTCTTTCTGCTCCTCCTTCTGTGGTGTTTTCTGAGCCTTGGAAGGGATAATACCTACTTTTATTATTTTTTATTTATGGCTGACCACTCAAGCCACTGTTACCTTCTTCTTGGTACTTGGAGCAATTATGAGACTTTGTAATGACTGCTGCCTCTGTACTAAGAAATGTCTCTGAAGAAGACTGAGCACAGCATTAATCTATGAACACAAACATGAATATTTAAAAGGCAGTTTTTATATCATGACCATTTAGAAAATGTTAGTAATATGTTTCCCCATAGAGCCTATGATCTCTCTTGATCAGGTTTACAGTACTTCAAATGCTACCAGAAAGCAGCTGTCTATCTCCGTACTTGCCTTCTGTATTACTTCTTACTGATTTGTCTGTATTTTATTGTTCTTTGTATTATTGAGTGTAATATTTCTTCATGTATTCTGAATACAAATCTTTATCTCCTACTTAATTGGCTATGCCAATTTCTTGTGTCAATTGTACTTGTATGCCAAGGGGAGTTAGGTTAGAATATCAAGGTTAGAATATTTATGGTTAGCAGGAGGTTTATTTTTTTATAAATGTTTTGGAGCTCTTATTGTTATTGAAATTGAAGATAAGATTGTAGATACCATATTACTCATGGTCAGAATCATGACCCATGATTCTGGGTCACAAAAGAACATTAAATGTAAAATGATAGATTTTTAGGTCTTGGGAAGCTGTATACAGAGATGCAGGTGTCCAGAAACTGGCTCAGCTTTCCAAATTTGATGATTAAATGGCAGCCTGACATTTGTAAGTAAACTCTTTAATGAAAGGATTGTATGTATAAACTCTAGTAAGAGACACTGGAGAGCAATGTTACCTGTACACACATGTATATGTGCATGTGTGCATATGCACACTTATGTGTGTTTGTGTATGTGTGCATATGCATGAACAAGATGGTCTATCTCCTGTTTTCTTAGCCTTAAGGGAAAGCTGTTTTCAGTATGGGTAATGCGTGTCAGAGAAAACTGTTGTGGAATATTATTTTGAGGTGTGTTACTTTTATGTTGCATTTGTTTAATTTTGTGAAGCTGTGTTACTGTGCCTGTCTAAAACACTTGATGGTCTAATAAAGAACTGAATGGCCAATAGCAAGGCAGGAGAAAGGATAAGTGGGGCTGGCAGGCAGAGAGAATATATTGAAGGAGAAATCTGGGAGGAGGAGAAGAAAGAAGTAGCCAGAAAAAGGGGAGGACATCAGGAGCCAGCCACCCAGCTACACAACCAGCAATGATGTGAGAGTGAACGTAAGATTTACAGAAGTAAGAATAGGTAAAATATCCAAAGGCAAAAGCTACATAAGATAATTACATTAAGTAAAGCTGGCTAGCAACAATCCAAGCTAAGGTCAGACATTTATAATTAAGTATAAGCTTCCATGGGTGGTAGCCCCCCCAAAGAGCCCAATACAAACAACAACAGAAAACTATAGTAGATGTTTCTTTATTTAATGTAGTTTTTGTTGTTGTGGTTTTGGGGTTTTTTTGTTGTTTGTTTGTTTGTTTGTTTTTACTGTGCTTAATAACAGTGCTTGGAAAATAGTTCATGGAGGTGAGGGATCAGGGTAGAATATCTCTCTGGAACCTGAAACAAGCCAGCAACAGCTACAAAATGCAAGATCATAAAATGTTTGCCAAGTAAGTTACTGGAGAGAATGAACAGCTAAGGATGGACAGGTGTTTGGGAGACTTGAGAAGAAAAGCCAGTGAAGACACAATGGTTACTGAAAGTGAATAAGAATTTGGAGGCAAAGAATGTTTAATCAGTTCATGACTCCCATAGTACCAACTATGTTCTGTCCTTTGAATGGGTATCTGTACCATGAAAAGTCTTATCTTAAGGTTGTGTTTTTTAAAGTAATTGTAAAAACAATGCTTAAATTATATCTGTGCGTAAATTATATTCGGTCACTAAATCAAACCTGTGGTGGTTAAATTGATGAGTAGACATCTGTGCTGTCAGTGCTGTGAATCTGTTTCTGGAAGCATCTTGAAGTGCTGATAAATACGAGTTTCTGCTTATTAAGCAAAGGTGTTTGTGATGGGCTATTCAATTTAGGGTTTTAAATCCATGGACAACTCCTAGTTGTTAAGGATCTGTAATTCTGGGAGTAAAGTAACATGACTGGTTTCATGTTCAAACCCTGCTTTTTGGATAGCCCGGGTCAATCATTTTCTATGTGGTTTTGAGTAAGTTCATCGATCTGTGTTTCAACATTCTCAACACAATGAGAATAATGATAGTCCCTAACATAGGGCTCACACAAGAAAGGAATCAGATAATAAGTCTAAAATGATTAGCATGCTCTACGGCACAAAGTTAGTACTAAATACATGTTAGTTACTGATAATTGGTGTCATTACTGTTATTGTTATTTCTAGGAAGAGAACAAAGAAGAGGAATGTTATATAAAGCCACAGTATGACTGGCAGGTGTCCAGACATCTGGGTTGGGAATTTTTCCATGTTCTCTTTCTACTACTGTTCATCTAAATTTCAAATCCTTTAATAAGGTATGTATCTTTACCTTTGATGAGGCAAAATAATCCCCTTGCTCAATATATGATTTAGCTACTTGATATGCTTGATTCTCGAACGTTGACTTCACATTCCGATGCCTTTTGGCCATATTCTTCTGTGTTGGAGTGCCCAATTCTGTCCATCCATATAGCTGACAAGCTGTTATTTATTACTCAAGGCACAGCTATCGGAGTTAGAGGTTGTTTGGATGTAGTTAACAGGGATCACCAGAAGTCAGAATTTATGCAGACCATGATTTAATGAAAGAACACACTGGTTAGCAAATAAAACCCAAGGACAAGATGCGTGGTTGGCCTCTGGAGGCTTGAGGCAGATGGAAGAGCAGCCTGGACTCACTCTTTTCTCTCTGTACTTCACCGTCTGCTTTATTCATATCTGCGTCTGAAATTGGATTCTGCTTTTCCATGTATATGGTAGAAAATAGCTACTGCAGGCTATATGTTATTTCTGTTTAATTAATAACCAAGTTGCCTAGAATTTAAGTTCTAAGTTACATGTTTCCAAGAAACGTAGTCCAGTTATTTAGCCCTGAAGCTTACACCTGAGTAAGATCAACACTGAGAGAGAAGAATTCTCACTCCTGTGCTCCAGGACAGCTCAATGGAAGAAAGGCACACACAGATGATCAGAATGTTCGGTGGCATATCAATATTTTTCTTCCTTCACTTAAATATACTCATATTCATGCAAGGTAGGGTTCACTACTGTTTTGGTCCTTTGAAGGTTTTCATGCCATGATAACTATGGAGCATATTTAGACATCCTCAGGAAAGTGTGAAGACCTCAAAGACAAGACAGCTGTTATTTAGCTCCATGTTTCTACCATTTGGTGATAGATCATCAAGGAGCTTCTTTAAAAGAAGGCAAAGGATAATCACTGGAATACAAAAGAATGTTTTATAAAAGTAATCACCAGCGTTGAACTGTAGGAGAACAAAATCTTGTTTTTTTTAATATGGATGGAGACGTTTTAGGAAAGGAAGTGGCATTTGGCTTGAAGGATTATAGATTTTCCAGACAGAAAAGTTAGAGAAAGCCATTTCTAGCCTTGAGAAAAAGCATGACTGTCATGTAGCAGCTTTTTCCTCTGGGGATAACACGATGCTCCCTTGAGCTTTGGCCCTGATTGTCATGGCAACCAGAGCAAAACAATCAATGCTATCTAGGTCCGTGGTGACAGTGCTACAGACTGATCATTTGAGGGCAACTGAGAGTCTTTTCTTGTTGGGCTGGACCTTGCCATCATTTTCCTTTTTTTTCTCCTTAGCTGTCGGCTCCTGAGATCAACTGACTTAGAAAGGACAGTGGTGGGCATGTGGAGGTGCTGTCCACCCTCTGCAACCTCTGACTGTCTTACAGATCTGGAAAACAGTAACAGTTTTAAAAGAAGATATTCCAAATGGGTAGACAAAGACATTCCCCCAAAGCCATAAAGTTAATTCCAGTACCAGGAGTAAGTTACCCTGGTATGAGTTGTTAGTCAGGGAGGTAAAGGGTACTGGATATTACCATGGCTACTGCTTGTATGAAATGAGGTTCCCACAGAGGAAAAAGACAGAAATAGCGAGAGATAGGGGATGGGAGATATACCTATGCTAACGATTCTACAAGGCCAGTAGACTGAATTTCAGGATTATAGGCAGTTTAAATGTTGAAGACCAGAGCTAAATTATCGTGGGCTAGTTATAGTCCATCCACTGCCCACACCTGTGTCTAAACTAACATTTTTATGTCTATATGTACAAGGACTACCAGATTTCACTATGTCACCAAGAGCATCTGAAACCTGTCACAAAGTTTTCCGTGCTCAGCTGTAATCTACCCACCTGTCGCCACCACCAATTACAATGTGTTTGGCAAACATGTTGATTTATGATTTTTTTTTTCTGGAACTGATAAAGTCTCCTGTAACCACTTCCATGGCGTAACATTTGGGGCATTTGGAGAAACTTGTTCTTGGGCAATAAGCACTCATATTTGTCTCCAGAACACACTATCTCTTATCCACTTTGATGAGCACAGTGGTTTCAATGAAAATGGCCTCTATAGACTGATACATTTGAATGCTCAGTCTTCAGTTTGTGGAACTGTTTGCAAAGGGTTAGAAGGTATGACCTTGTTGGAAGAGGTGTGTCACTGGGGGTGGACTCTGAGGTTGCAAAAGCCCACGTTATCTCCATTAGCTCTTTTCTTCTCAGCCTCTTGCTTATGGATCAGGATGTAAGCTCCCAGCTACTGCTCCAGCATCATGCCGGCTTGCCTGCTGCCATGTTCCCTGTGATGCTGGTCAAGGACTACCTCTCTGGAATGGCGAGCTCCAAATTAAATGCTTTATTTCCTATGTCACTCTGGTCATGGTGTTTTGTCACAGCAATAGAAAAGTAACTAAAATAATGTGAGAACTGTGTTTTTTTGTTGTTTATTTGTTTGTTTGTTGTTGTTGTTGGGTTTTTTGGGGTTTTTTTTTTTTGTTTTTCGAGTCAGGGTTTCTCTGTGTAGCTTTGCGCCTTTCCTGGATCTCGCTCTGTAGACCAGGCTGGCCTCGAACTCACAGAGATCTGCCTGCCTCTGTCTCCCAAGTGCTGGGATTAAAGGCGTGTGCCACCACCGCCCGGCCTGTTTTTTTATAAGCAGCTGCATACCAGAACCTACTGCTGAAGATACTACATACTCTGATTGCAGGTCATAGATAAATCAGCTTTGAATGAATTTAAAGAGTTTTTCCCCCCTACTGGCTACCTTTCAAAGTGCTGGGATGTGCTATGCAAACTGCTGGAAGAGAATTATTACTAGCCAACTGGCTCAGTACAGACCCTGTGGGACACACTATGGTTGGAAAAGACAATTTTTCAGTGTCACATAAAAGAAATATCTCAGCAAAATGAAAGCAATTCGGCAAGGAATTCTTTTCTTTTTTTAAATGTATTTGCCAACCCAGATTAGGGTGTCAAGCAGCAACACACATAGCCTGGATGGCTTCTGCCTTTTCCTTTCATCCCACTTCAAGGGGGGAAACTCTGCTATTCCCCATTGGCTGAGGTTCAGTCTCACACTCTACACACAATTAGCTAATTTAGAAGGCGTCATGAAAAGGAAGAACAGAGGGGAATGAAGATTTAGCAATGCTTAGATGTTTAATCATTTTCAGGAATTGCAAGAAGCCAATTACACCTGGTCAAACAGGCTTATTTACCAAATGACTAATAAGAGGAATTATAAGGGTGGGAGGTAGGGTCAGGCCAGGTAGCATGAAGAGAAGCAGACTCCTGGCCATTAGATCTTTCTTGAGAAAAATAAAAACAGTAAATATCTCATACTATCGGAATTTCAAATAAGATAAGCCAGGTAGTGTAATATTGGCACGGATCATCACGTTTCTGATTATGTTTACAGCTTGCTGGGGAATCCATTGGAACCAGGTGGGAAAGCAACTGCTATTGTTTTGAAGCCATGTGAAGGATGAGTTACATAAAAAGAAATTTCTTAGTTTATCTATGGCTGTGATAAGATTCCATAGCCAAAAGCAACTTGGGGAGGAAATAATTTATTTCAATTTTCAGCCTATAAATCCACCACTGAATACTCGCTCCGTGTAGCTTGCTTAGCCTGCTTTTTTATGCCACCCAGAACCACTCACTCAGAGATGTTACTACCCACTGTGGGATGCACCCACCTACATCTATCAAGAAAATGCACCATAGCCTTGCCCCCCAAGCCAATCTCTTCGAGGAATTTTCTCAATTGAGAATCCCTCTTCCAAAATGACTCTAGCCTATGTCAAGTTGACATAAAAGATACCCAGGACAAGAAGTCTGAAATAAGCTTGGAAACCATGAAGGACAAAGGATAAGAAAAAGACTGGGTGATGTGTTTATGAGAAAGAAATGAGACAGTACAAAAGAGGAATCAGAATGATTTCAAGAAAATGAGACCCGTGGAAGCCATCAACTGTTCTGAAATCCAGATGCACACACTTGTCCAGGGCAAATGTAGAATACTTAATTTCATTCAAACTGACTTGCTAATGATTGTATTATTTGTGTGGATCATGGATCCCAGTTCAGAAGATAAATGGGCTGCGCCCTGGTCTGAGCATGGATATCAATATAATGATAAAGTACTTTAAGAAATTTATTTTAAATACAAGTTAAAGTGTTTTCAGTAACAAAACAAAACAAAAACAATTGGGCTGGAAAATCTTGACTAAGTAAAAAATGTTGTCTTGAACTTGGAGGAGGGATGATAGGAAAAACAGGCGTCGAGTGGGAGTCTGAAGGCAGCAGACTAGACACTGGAGAGTGACTGCAGATCTTCATAGACAGTTAAAATCAAGTTACAAGTGTTGTAATTATTTGTGTATGTTAGGCACATAAGCTTGTAGGCATAAGAAATGTTAGTATAAAGTTCTCTTATTTCTCTCACTTACTATGTTTATACACTTGCTTTGTTCAATGTGTGTATAATAACCCAGAG
>CABHPH010046361.1:0-24787 GCA_902168325.1 Peromyscus nudipes | reverse complement strand
GAGTTAGAGGAGGATGCTGGAGGAGTTGGAGAGCGGGAAAGTTGAAATAGAAATGCTATAAATAACACATATATATTTAAAATAAGACAAATATAAAAATATTATTGGCGTATGTTGTGGGTGTGTATGATGTGTGGGGCAGAGAAACACATACCATAGCATGCAAGTGGACTTCAAAGAACAACTTTGGGGAATTGGTCTGTTCCTACACCTTTACCTAGGTTCTGGGGCTAGAATTGGGGTCCTCAAGTTTGCAATACAAGAACAGTATTGTTTGCCCAACGAACAGCTTTTTATTAAGATCACTCTCCCACAGTTGGCTAGTTGTCGAAGTTCTGTTAGTAAATTTTGGGTATGTTCCCTTTGGTGCCCATTCTCTTGGTCATTTGAATACACATTTTCATGATCTTCTTTTCATCACTGGAATCCTTAAAACTTAATTCTCTAATTTGAAAAAACTTTGTGTCTCATCTCAGAGTGCTATCTTTGCTTTTCTTTTGTAATATCTGACATATTCACAAGAACTTAAAGTGGTCTTCTGTTGGAAAGACTAGGATTTAAAAAGAACTGGCTACACACACATGGGCTGAGCAACTATGCTTGTGCCTGTCATAAAATGAGGTCTCACTTTACCAGGAACAAGATAATGGTATTGTATTAACTTTTTATGAGAAGAGTTTAATAAAATATAAAGTATGTGACTATGGTTTTTCCACCAAAGTCTTTGTGATGGTGCCCATGCCACTGTATAACCATACAATAGAAATGCACATTTGTAGGTAGTTCTGAATACAGAGTAGAAGTAATATGTTAAAATACTTTATAAAGTTTTCCATCTGGCATGATAGAGAAAAATCCACGTAGCACTAATAATGCTTCTGCTCTCAATATTTAAACTTGTACTGCTGTATATGTGGCCCTTCATTAATCTAAATAATAATAAGTAAAATAGAAATGTTGTATGCTACATTTAGAGGACTCAAGATGAAGAACTCTGGGCTTGGAGTCTAAGTCTACACTACCTAGATTTGTGGCCTGACATATTAATTTGTTTGTTTATTTAATGTTTTCTTTTTGATTCTTTTAATTATCATCTTTAGCTGAAATTGTTTTATGAAATATATTTTGATCATGTTTCCCTCTCCCCCAATTTATTCCACATTCTCCTTCCCATCTTACCCACCCAACTCCATATCCTTTTTCCCTCTCTTTAATGCAAGCATGCCAATAAAAATAAAGCAATAAATACACAAAAACCTAAAAATAGAAGTCAAAATAAACAAGCAAAAGACTAATAAGGCAAAAAAGGCAAAATAAAAATCTGTAAAAATAGCATTGAGTTCATTTTGTGTTGTCTATAACACTTGCCCTTAGGCATAGTTATACCCAGTAAAATTCCATTGGAGAAAACTGATTTTTCCTTTGCCAAACAGTATGAATTGCAAATAACGTCTTAGAGGTGAGAGCCCATGTCCATTTCCCACTCTGTTCTAGAACCTCATCTAATTAGAATCTGTGCAGGCTTTATTCATGCTGCCACAGTCTCTGTGTGTTTATATGTGTACCAGTCTTATTGTGTCTTGAAGACAATTTTCTTGGAGCCATATGACATCTCTGGGTCTTACAATCTTTCTGCCTCCTCTTCCACATGGATTCCTGAGCCTTGAAGAGACTAGTTTGATAAAGACATCTCATTTAGGACTGGGTGCTCCAAAGTCTCTCACTCTGGGCACATAGTCCAGTTGTGGGTCTTTGTGTTAGTTTCCAGCTACTACATGCACTAAGAAGCATCTCTGAGGTGGGCTGAGCAAGAAACTGATCTATGGGTATAGCATTATGTCATTAGAAGTAATTTTATTCTTATGTCCCTATAGTAGAACAATAGTAATAATCTTTCCCCAAGTCTCATGACTTATCTGATCTCATGTTCTTGGCCACTTTAGTGGTGCCAGTTACGGGTTCTATTTCATAGAGTGGTCCTTAAATCCACTTAGAAAGTGTTTGATTACTCCCATAATATTTGTGTTACTATTGGACCAGTATATCCAGCGGGCAGGTCACTGTTGTGGACCTCAGGGTTTGTAGCTGGGTGATATTGATGATTACTTTTCTCCTCCACTAACATGAAGAGTACCTTACAATACTATGCACGATTGTCAGTAGGGGTGAAGCTCCTAGTTAGGCACCAGCTCAAGTTTCCAGGTTCAGTGGCATGTGTAAATAAGTGTTGTTATCAGCAACACTGCCTTACCATCAGGCTGTGGAGAGCAAACCATAACTTTGACAATAGCTTGTGATGTTTGGGGTTTCTGTGTGCCCCCTTAGCCAATGACCAGAAGAACTCATTCATTTCTGGCACGGAAAGTTTTACATGGTGGCACTAAAATGTCTAGTTGGGACATTCTCTTCCCTATTGTTTAGTTACTTTGTATTTCTTTCATAAGTATATTTATTTTAGGAAGTGTCTACAATAATAAGTTTCCCTGTATCTTTTCAAAATGCCTTTTGTGTTTGTTGTTCCTTCCCATATTTCTTTCCTCTTTTAACCTTCTCTCCCATATGCCTCCCTATTTAATCCTATTCTCGTTTACTCTTTGTTGAACCATAACAATATATTCTATTTCTTATTCCTTGGGAGATTCTCTACTCTTGCCTAATACCTAACTAGGTACCTAAATTGTTTTTTTCCTTTGTATTGTACCACATATATTGAAATCTTAAAAGTTAATGTCCACATACAAGATAAAAGAGACATTATTTATCTTTTTGAATCTGAGTTATTTCATTAAGGATGATTTTTTTCTCACTCCATACATTTATCTGTTAATTTCATAATTTGATTTTCTTAACATTTGAATATTATTCACTTGTGAAAATGAGCCATATTTTCATTATCCACTCATCAGTTGATGGATATCTAAGCTGTTCACAATTTCTGGCTATTATGATTAGAGCAGCAACAAGCACGGGTGTGCAAGTGTCTCTCTATGTAACGCAGGATACGTTTCTTAATCTCTCCAACTTCAGTTTGTGTTTTCGTCATCATAATTATATCATCATAATTCCAAACATTAAAGAATACCTTTCTCAGAGGGTTCTGTGAAGATTTATCAGACAATATGTTAAGATCTATAGCACAGAATGAATAACATAAATATCAAATTATTTTAGCTAAGATTGATGTTATCATTCCAAATGCCCAGAAGATTTGGAAGAATACCAGAACCAATTAAGATCAATAAATATTCTCTAGATGGTCCAAATATAATCAACATTTTCAATAATTATTTTAGGAATACATTATAACTTAAAAGAATTAAGACAAAGGTAAATTTCGTTTGATATATACAGATATATACATCTGTATATATCTATGTATGTGTCTGTGTGTAAATATTAAAATCTAGTAACCATTAAAAATACTTTGAAAATATATCACAAAGTATTTTTTATTAGTTAATTCAATACAATTTTAAATAAACAAAATGTTTTAGAATACTGTGCTGAGATGATTTCACAGAAATTGTAACTTACTTTTATATTTTAAATATACACAATTATACTAGAAACCATCATTTTCCTACCAATAATATTGATTTTTTTTTTGCTATTTTTCTCATTCATAGACAATTATATACCTATAATGAATATATCTATTCTGGTGTCATATCTTAACATAGAAAAATATATGTTTGACTGATTAATGTTGACTTCTGAAAATAAACCCAATTATCTTATAGTAAATATATATGTATATATATATCACTATGTTTAATAAGCTCTCTGAGCAAAATATTATTGCAAAACAAAAAAATGAACTGACAAACAAAAACCTTGTGTGTGTGTGTGTGTGTGTGTGTGTGTGTGTGTGTGTGTGGTGTGTGGGTTTTTTTTTTGTTTTTTGGGTACTTTTCCATCAGTGTGACCAAAATGCATGATGAACTTTTAAGAAAAGAGAAATTCATCTTGGCTCACAGCTTCAGTCCATTATATTGGGGAAGACATGTCAGAACTTCCACATGCTTGGCAGCAGGAACATGTGTCAGCTATTCATGTTGTGGCTAATCAGGAAGCAGAGAGAAGAGGTGTGAACCATAGGCTGGTTATAACCTACAAAGGTCCGTGCCTAGAAATCTATTCCCACCAACCTGACAAGATCCAAAGACTCCATAGCCTTCAAAATACTTCCATGACCTAGGGTTCAAAACATTAGACTGAGGAAAATATGTTAGAATCAATCACAATCATCATTTAAGCAACCAACCCTATAGACAACAGATTCCCAATGAGGCTATATAAAAAGAAGTTGTAGCAAATCTGCCCTTTCATGATATAAACACCATAATGAATTCATCAGTTTTGTTTATTTTATTGTTTATGTATTTCCAGGCATTACAGTTTTGTCTGAGAAAAACAAATGACTGGTAAATTCCAACTGACTGAGGAATTTTAATTGTTTGTAAGCTATATATTGGCAAAATATAAAATAGGATATGTAGTGAGTGTCGTAATTCTGGCTGCATAAAATTCAGTTCACAATCCATACAATTTAATTACTTACTATACAAAATACCAGCTTATATTTAAAATTATTGCATAAGCAATTTAACAGTCAGAATAAATTAAAGACCCAAGGGAAGTTAAGTCAAAACTGCAATAGCTCTAAAATAGTTGGAATGTCTTATTTAAGCAAAGTATCATTACATAATTTTCTTCCAATAAATGAAGAGAAAGTGGTCTACCACTTTAATAGCATCACTATAATTATTCAAATAGTTTTGCTGGGTATGTTGCAAATGTTACCATACTGGTGATAATTAAACCAGGTATCTATCAGATATGTCATGCTTACCTTAAATCTCTATTGTATCTCCTCAATGGAGAAAAAAAAGTATTTTCATGCTCTTTTATTTGTTTTTTTTTGTACTTAAAATGCAGTTGGTTTAACTTTTTTGATATTATTTAAAGAATTTATAAGAACTTTATTGTGGCATATTATAATAATAATTTTATTTTAATTATGCCAATAAATTATAGTAAACAGAGTTTTCTATTGCATGCACTTATTTGCTTTGTTAACTCCCTCCTCAGAAAAACATGACTTGCTTCTAGTATTTACCTACTTAAGAACAGCTGTATGAGGATATGTAGTTGCAGTGTGCAGTTGTTCAACAATTTTGTCTAGGTTTTTGTACTTGTTTGTTTCACATTTGCACAGATAAATTAATGAGCTTCTCACTTGATCATGACAGGCATAACAATTATTGAAGACACAATAATGAAGAAATTTGAAAGGAAGTAAATAAAATGAAAGATAATATTAACAAAGTCTTCATGATTGATAGAATTGACTTTTGATTCTTTGCTGAGAAAAGTTTATAATGGATCTGAATGCTTTACTTCTAGCTAAATGTCAAGACCTACTCAAATAATTGTTCACTACACTTCATTCACTTGAAATAATTAGATGAAATAGGTCTGAATGATCACCTTGACTTCATTTGCATTTAATTTAGTCATTGAAACATTTGGATTTACATATTCATTTTTATCATTTTGTCCTTCCTCTGTTAGTTGAGTATAATTAATTATACTTAAACACTGAAAATACTTGCTGTGACTAAACTTAATACTCATATGATGTTTCTTTAGGATTTCTAATAAATGACAAAGGCCCACCCTTAAATGTCCTAACAAGAGAGTGTAACAGATTTAATGCAATATGACTGCAGAATATAGGTCATTAAATTGGAACTGCTTTTACCTAAACCTTTCTTTTTCTTAATAGTGTGTTTTATCTTTTGAAAGTTTCATATGTATCTATCACTACCTCCTTTCAACTCATGCTGGTGGTTCCACTCCATCGTCCTCTGAATTTCATGTCTTTTTTTTATTATTAATAACGCATTAGTCCACTTAGTGCTGCCTATGTGTTCATGGGTGTGTGGCCATCTACTGGGGCACAAGCAACTGACAAGTGGCCACATCCCCAAAGTGAGTGATTCTATTTCCCTCCTTCAGTGCCATCAACTTGTACCAGGTCCTCCCATAGGAGTAGTTCTTTGGGGGTTTCTCCTCAGTCATGTTGGAATTTTGAGTTGCTTAATCTTGTGTAGATCTTTTGAATTCTACCCCAATGGTTTGAGGTTATGGATGTGACATCCATGTCATGTCCAGAAATCTGCATTTTTATACCTCCTCCCATTTTCATGTTCTTACCTTCTTTCTGTCTCTCTTTTTCAAAGTTCCTTGACCATGGATGGAGGGAGTTTGATACAGACAACCCACCACAGCTGAGTACTCAGTTATTTATACTTGGTACTTAGGCCAGTTTTGAGTCTTTGCAATAACCACTACCCACAGCTAAATGAGGATTTTTCTGAACTAAGAGTAGCAAAAAAATCTATGGCTATAAACATAAATAAATACTGAAAATGCTGTTTGACAGCATGAAATTTAGCAAAGCAATAATGAATGGGTGCTTCACCTGTAGGGCCCGTGATCTTCCCAGTCATGTGTTTTTGATTAGGTTTACAGCATCAGGCACAAAATCATTTCTGCGGAACAGGCCTTACATCCACATGGAAGAGGTTGGTTGCCCCATAACCACCATGCCATTTTTGCACCGTGGACATATCCTCCAGCAGGTCAGTCTTCTAGCATGCAGTGTGCAGAGCTGAGTAAGACAACTGATGCCTTTCTTTCTATACTTACTTGTTTGTTTGTTTGTTTTGTTTGTTTATTTTACATTCAAACCTCATTTTCTCCTCTCTTTTCTCCTCCCAGACCCTCCCCCATCTCTCATCTGACCCCTGCCCCCAGTCCACTCCTCCTCCATTTCTAATCAGAAAAGGGCAGTCAATAAAACATGGCATATCAAGTTGCAGTAAGACTAAGTACCTTGCCTTGTATTAATCGGGGTAAAGTGACCCAGCAGTATGTGAAGTAGGGTCCCAAAAGCCAGTAGCAGTCAGAGATAGTCCATGACCCCACTGTTAGGAGTCCCACAAGAAGACCAAATTACACAACTGCCATATATATGCAGAGAGCCTAAGTCAGTTCCTTGTAGGCTCCCTGGTTGTTGGTTCAGTCTCTGAGCTCTTACAAGACCAGGTTAGGTGATTCTGTGGGTTTTCTTGTGATGTCCTTGACCTCCCTGGCTCCTACAATCTTTCCTCCCTCCCTCTCTTCAGCAAGGTTCCCTGAGTTCAGCCTAATGTTTGATGGTGGGTCTCTGCATCTCTTTCCACCAGTTGCTAGATGAAGCCTTTCTGATGATTTTTGGGCTAAGGCATCAATCTATGAGTAGAGAAGACTGTTGTTAGGCATCACTACACTCACAATTTTTTTCTCCAGTCATGTTTGGTTCTATCCTAGGTCTTTGCACCATCCAGCCTCTGGTTCCTGGCACTCCAGGCAGTGTCGGGGGTGGGCTCACTCTCATGGCATGGGCCTTTCTTACATGATGTCTTGATATCTGCTTTTGAAATCTAAGCTTACCTTGAGCTAAGGAAAACCAGATAACAGGGGTCATGTGTAGATGCTTTGACCACTAGCACCAGGTAAAGCCTCAGGCACAGATCATAGACTTTGTGATGTGATTTATCACCTCCTGCAAGGTGAAGCAGTTCTGAATGGTACCATTGAGCCTTGTTCAGATAGGAGACTTGTGAGGAAAACTGTTTTGTTGTTATTTATAGCTATCATAGTTTGATTTATTAAGCATTTTGATGTAATAACTAATTAAAAGATGTGTATGCTTTTAATAATGCTTATTATTTTAATAATAATACTCTTTTGCATCTGTATAGATAAATTACAGATTACATCCAGGTGGAAGAAGACTATTGGTTACTTTTCTTGTGAAATTTCATGGTAAAACAATCCAAAGGTCACTGATGAATAATTTTTACAACTGGCAATTTGCTATATATAAGTAGTTTGATTTATATATTTGAGTATGATCATAGATACTCTACAGCAAATGATTTGCATATATCTATCTGAAAAAGTGAAAATTAAGAGAATAATTAAAAATGTCACAGGATAACTAAGTCTGAGCAATCAAGAAAAAATAGATGCCTATAGTTTTCAGTTTCAGAAAGATTATTTTCTCTATGAACATATACTACTCATTTCAGTTTTCTGTATATCACTAATCTCTACTAACACAATTACTTGAATACTTGGTGCCTTCATTTTGGTAGAGTAATTTGTTGCTTAAAATCAGTTACTTTAAATTTCAAAATTAATTTTTCTCTGCAGCAATTGCCTATCCCTCTAAAAATTATTTGGTATATTCATTAGAGAAAGTTTATTTTGGTTTGGAGATCAAAGTTCTTCACTATATAATTGCTCTGGTGTGCTCTACACAAAGACAGAAGCTAGTTATTTTCAGTAATTGGGATACTAATGAGTGTGTAGATTTTTGCAGTGATAGAAGAACAAAAAAACAGAACACTGATAAAAGCCAGACACGGTAAAGAGCATAACCCTGGTAATTATATCCTACCAATGACTCAATATCTCCATCAGTAAATCAGTATCCTGTTACCATAATGAGTAGTTAACTTTTTCTTTTAGGTATTTGTTTGCTCTTTTGAATAGTTTTAGAATAATTAATTTCCTAGAATTTTTTAGTTTCCCAAACTATTTGCATTTGGTGATCTATGGCCCTTTGCATTTATCTTATCTTTAGCTACATTTCCTTTATTGTCAATAGTTATGTTTATTTGTCTCCTTTTGTTTTATATTCTAACATTAAAACTGGTTTCTAGGCTTATTCAAATTTATAATTATTAATTTTCTTGTTAGCAATTTATATTTCTTTTACTCCAGTTTGTTTTTATTATGTAATAAGCTGTCTAGCTTCTTGAGTCAAGGTTAGCTTATTTACTTTAATGTATGTAGAATTTCATGTTTCTATATAGTTTTGCAGTTTGTTATTTTTACTTCTTGCTTTTCAGATAATTGATTTAAAAAGTGTTTTCTGATTTTGAACTGTCTGTATTGCAGAGGCATTTTGAAAGATTCAATGAGTCCAAGTGTCATAGCGTCCAGAAAAATAATGATTGCATGCAGTGTGCCTAATAGAGGATCTTTCCTTTCATTGTTGGTAACAGAAAAATTATGAAATTCTTAATCACTGTGTTCAATGCTATCTTATTTGGAATTTAAATTAACTATAGTATCTCATACTTACAGTATACATAACATTTTAAAACTCATCCATTCTTGGCTTGCTAGTCACCAAGTGTCCTGTCAATTCTGGTGATTTTTTTTCATTTTGCCTTACTTACACTTTAAACTTGCAAGGTTTTCTGCTTCTCACCTGATACTGCTCTTGGAAGGTCATTTATCATGTCTCTCTTATATCATCTAAGCCATTTGGAAAAAGAAAATACATCGTTTGCTAAGGACACATCCTTCTGTCCTAAGAAGTACTGTAGCCCTTAGCCCTGATGGGTGAGAATCATAACAAATTGTTAATTTCACAAATCAGATGACAAAGGTAAAAACGGTATATCATCAAATAGGCCAGTTTTAATGTTGACCATACCGTGTGAACCTGACCTCAGTAGATCCTACAGAAGATGAAGAGGTCCAACATGAAGTTCAAAGCCAGGCTATGTGAACATCGGAGTTAAAGTCAGAAAACACACAAAATGGTAAAGGAATCAGAAGCTTGGTGAGCTGTGGTCTATGACTTGTCCCAAAAAGTCACGGGTGGAACAAAGACCATTAGTCTACTCCAGTTTAGTGTTTTTCTTTATTTTCTGCCATCCAGCCTTCAAGTCTCCTGTGTTTACTGGTGACAGTTTGAAGATTAAAATTAATTAAACTTTCAAAAACATTTCAAATTTCCTAAAATTGAAATTTTATTGTTTTTGAGTTCAAATAAGATTAAAGTTAAATAGTTGGGTATGGCGACTGATAAGCTATGCAATGTTAGGGTGTATATTTACAGTATGTTTATGAACATCTTTATTCCATTCATTTATGTGTTTATATATTTATTTGTATGTGTATGTGTGCACACACACATGTGAAATTCAGAGGATAACTTGTTTGTACTGGTTTTCTTCTTTCACCACATGAGTCCCAGGGTTACCTGAGTCAAACTCAGGAAACCAGATTTGGAAGCAAGAACCTTTACCGACTGAGCCATGTCCCCAACCATAAAGTATGCTTCTGAATAGCTATATGGATCTGTGTATTACATGATGGGACCTTGTAGATGACAGGAGGAAGGCCTGCAGGTCAATGAGTTAGAGGCGTCTCCTTCACCAGGTATTGTAATTGCCATCAACGCTCCAGATAACTGTGCCCTCCACATGTCACAGCATTTAAAAAGTAACTAATACAAGGATTTTCAAAAATTGGGGGGCAACTTTATTTTTTTTCTTTGTGTAAACGTTTTCATCACTGCAAACTCAAATTCTTTCTTTGCTCTGAAACAACAATTTTTGCTACAGAATATCTCAGGAAAAAAATTACTGGCTCAAAGTCAATTTCTTTAGTTTAGTAAGTGAGTGACTTAGGCAATTAGTGGTCCTGACATCAGAACCTTCACATCTAGAACAGGAGCTTAGCACTCCTCTTCCTTTTATTTCAAAGACTTGAAGTGAAATCTGTACACAATTCCTTTATATACATGTTGTTTATACATTATGAGAAGTTTACCATTTCCCCCCTCAGAGACATTATGTAGCAATCACTCCCATCTATATAGAAGACTTTCCTGTTCTGACTGAGATATAGTGAGAATCTGTGAGGCTGGATTAGAATTTCACTTTAGAAGAACAATAGAAGACTTCCTAACCTGGAAAACACTTTTATTACCCCTTTTCTAAGCTTCCTATTTAAAGCTTTTAGATATTGTTTACCATGAGGCCATATTGTGTGTGTGTGTGTGTGTGTGTGTGTGTGTAGTATGACACATTATAGAAGGGTGATTTTAACAGGTATAAAACAACATGCTGACAGTGGAAAGGGCATTACATGTTCTATGATGAAGAGCACTGATGATCTGATGAACCAACAAAAGGAATGGCACTGCCCGTTCTATGCCTGCAAACTTATCTGCCAATCATGAGTGCTTGAATGGGTTTCCCTAGGGTAGAGGACACATTCATTTGATGGATATCTATGCTCCCTCTTAGCTAAATTTCACCAGTTTGATCACGGTAGCATCCTGTCATGGTTGTGACTCCTGCAAAGCAAAGTCGTATCTTTGTGACTGCAATCTTTGGATGTGATCAATCTTGTACAATTAAGAAAGGATGCTAGGCAGTGGCTGTGCATGCCTTTAATCTCAGTTCTTGGGAGGCAGAAGTAGGCAGATTTCTGTGCGTATGAGGCCAGTTGGGGCTACAAAATGAGTTCCAGGGTGTGTATGAGGCCAGTCTGGTTTACATAATGAGTTTCAGGACAACCAAGGCTACACAGAGAAACTTTGTCTCTAAAAACAAAACAAAAAATAGAAAAGTAAATAAAAGAAAAGAAACACAAAGAAGGGAGTATTTTATGTAAGGCCTCAAATTACTTCCTGTAACTATTTTATATAAGAATTTGTATGTTGGTGTCTGCAACTGAGAATAAATGAAAGGATTCCTTATGTGGCATGAAAGGCTATGACAAGCTCTTGTTTTATGGGCTGTGGAAGTGCTTGTGGTTTAATGGCATAGTGATAAGTTGAAACTGAACATGTTATCATGTGTTTTCTTTTTCCACCTTTCACACATCGTTTCTTGGGGATCTGATAGGCAGAGCCTATAGCTTAATGAAGTATGCACCAAATATTAGTTGCTCCACAGTTGTTGGAGTGAGGCTGAGACAATCTTGAAAAGAGTGGTGACTTCAAGAATCTCTTCAGGCTTATTAAATAATGGCATAGTTATTATGTATCCTCTCTCCACACATGGGCTCTGCCTTGTCCTAGATCCTAGGTCAATCCTATCTGGCAACAGAAAGTACGTAAGCAATTTATGGTGAGACACTGTGGTCACCTACTAGCTAGAATAATTGCCTTTGTAGGGTTTTAAATTATAGAGCTCAAATACCACTTGGACTAGCAAATATTTCTGGAACTCTGTATTATTCTCTAAGTGAAAACATGCTTTTTCACCTCCCTGAGTCAGTGGTTTAGTTTGGAATCTGAATCTCTATTGCTCAAGTATCTTTAGATGGTGGTATCCAGAAGAGCAAAACAACCCTGCCAATCTACACAGAACTGTACAAACCAGATAATTATTGTGCTTGATGGGAAGGGTCAGTCTCATAAACACACTGAAAGTAATTTATAGGCATTCACATAGCATATGAAACACTTTGATAAAGTTGCCTCCTGGTCTAGGGTTGGTTGTAGTCGAAGGACCAGTTTCAAAGTCCGGAAGTGACTAAGTCTTACTGTCAGGATGATCATACAGCATACCCAACAAATACCAAGATACAACAGTCAAACTTATTTTTCATGTGAATTGAGAAATCAAAGTGAAGCTTCATAAGAATTAATATTAATGCAATATGTATTAAGAAAAGCTTGTACATAATGTCTTTGAGTAATAGATACATTGTTTTGACAGAAAGAATATGGATATCATAGATATGTAGAAACCACATCACATATTTTCTCATTAGATGTTTGATACTAGGAAAGTTGATCCGAGAAAACTTTACACTGATTACACATAATTTACCAAAGAATTTTTATAATTGGGGCTTGTTCAACATTTTATGATCTTTTGTGATCAATAGTTATCATGTGTTCTAGTATTATTTGACAGGCATTTTTTTCTGTATTCATTTTCATGGAGACGGTGGCCACATTTTATTAGGAAACCATTCTAAGATGTTTTCTTTTCTGGCCTAAAGGCCAGATTATGCACAATCAATGTCCGGTGAAAAGCATTAGTGACCATTTGTACATAATAGAAAAATTCAGTTGTTCAGACAACTTGGAATTCTTCCAGGAAGGAAATTAATCTTTTCTTTGCCAATTGTCATTTTGTATTAGCTGAAGCTGGACAGAATGGGAATTATTGTTGGTCTATCTCAAATTACATTTCTAGCACTCTGAATGCTCATCCTTTTCAGTGACATCATGCCTTTACAAGCTTTGTTGGTAATAGTGTTTTCTGCCACAATAAATACAAGCTAAGGGGAGTTTATCACAGTCACTCCCATTCTTTATAGAACAAAATGAATGATAGCCTATTGAACAGATAACAAAGTAATTGAGAAAGAAACCCTTATTATTATTTTTCTTCCATGGAAGGCGATAAGCACGCTACCTAAAAATTGTCTAGAGAAAACAAACACAAAAACAAACCCCTGGGCCTGTTCTTACCGAGGTCCTAGAAAGTTTAACCACTCAATGTCCTTATGAAATGAATAATGTACAAACTGAAATTGTGTGTACTAAAATGATTATTAAAGGAAATAGAGAGAACATCGATCAGAAGAACATGCAAGGTTGTTTCCTCAAACATATGCCTTTAATTATGCTCTACAGATGAAAATTTTTTATCAGTCGTTACACAAAGGGTTAAGATGTCTTTACAACAACCTAAAGTGGCATAAGAAAACAAAGCGTATGAAACAGAACACAAACTGAGTCATGTAAGAAAGATAAAAGAGAGATAACATGGCACTGAGAATCTACAATTGTAGAACACAGCGGCGGCATTTAAGTTTGACTCTAAGGAACAGGATGGAAATTGGCAGGAGGAAGGAGGGTAGAACTTTGGGCACTTGCAATTGTATTCAAGTAGATGGGAAGAATTTGAGGGCATCGAGTACCATTATGTCTCAGGGAATACATAAACCCAGTGCCTACAGGGGGCAAACTGGTCACAGACCTGTGGGCCGAAGAACCAGCACAAGGTCCATCTAAAGAAAATAGGTGCAAAGCTTCAATTAGCATTTACTGTATCAGGGGATTGCTTCTTTTCATTAAAAAAAAAAAGGATTAGATACGTTATGGCATTTACTATTGCTTCTCCTTTCTTCTGATAGAAGAGCAATTGAATGTCACTTGCTAACCAACATAGAACTCTGCTTTCTGGCATGTGCCTAGAATCAGCAGCATGCAATGAGGTCACGCAGTAAGCAGCAGCTAATAGTCCAGTGCTTGATCCAAAATGGAAGAATGGGTCTCTAGGGAGATCTTTCTCTTGTCTCCTTTTAAAATGTTCTTTCTTTTTATTATTTTTTTGAGAATTTTATACATTGTTTATGTTTTGGCCATATTCACCCTCCTTCATCTCCTCCCAGAACCCCACTCCATTCACTATTCACCCAATTTTGCTCCCTCATTTTTCTTAACCTATCAAGTCCTGCTAGTGTTGCCTATATACTCAAGGAGTGTGACCATCCACTGGTGACTGGTAAATCTAACAGGAGCCACATCCTTAAAGAAATCTACCTCTTCCTTTCCTAGAAGTTATTAATTATCAATAGTTCCTCAGATAAGGCTGGAACTTCATGCCCATCTCCCCTCCTCCATCCTTGGATTTGGTCTGTCACAAGCTTGCACAGGTCAAGCATGTGAAGTCATGACTGTTGAATTTGTATGCACAACTTCCCTGTTGTGTCCAGAAAATAATTTCTTTGTAGTCATCCATTGCCTCTGCTTATTTTGGTTTTCATAACCCTTTTTTCAGCAAATATCTCTGAGCCTTGGGAAGAAGTGTATTATAGAGTCTCATTTAGGGCTGGGTCCCTTATTCTCTGTACCTTGACCCATTGTGGGTCTCTGTGTTACTCACCATCCCTTAAAAAGGAAGCATCTTTCATGAGGATTGAAAGGTGAACTAATCTATGGTATAACAGTAAATCATTTGGGAATCTATTTATTTCCCAAGTACATTTGGCAGAATAATAGTAATAGATTCACCCCTAAGGAACCTGTCTCTCTAGCCACTGGTTCCTGCTCTTGTGTTTTTTGTTTTTCTTTTTTTAAAGTGAGGTCCCATTGTATAGGACAACACCCACACAACTCATTGAACATGAAGGAGAATTTGAGCTGGTGCCATGGAGCCCTCACCCCTACATCTAGTCTCTTTTGTGTGGGAAGGTACTCTGCAGGCTAATGAAAGAGAAATGTGGACACCAACCAAGCCATAAAACCTTTAACCTATAATCTATCCTGCTTGCAAGATACGTTAGAGCAATCATGACACAGAACTTGTGGGAGTAGCCAACCAATGTCTGATTTGACTTAAGGCCCACTCTACAAGCTGAAACTCATACCTGACACTTCCTGTGTAGCTAAGAACCAAAGACCAGATGATCCAGAGACCTAAGGTAAAACTAAACACTACTGCCTAAAAACCAATTATCAATAACGACTTCCAATGATATTCTACTATACTCATAGATCAATGCCTCATCAGTCATCATCAGAGAAGTTTTCTTCAGCAGTAGATGGGAAGAGATGCAGAGGCCCACAGACAGTCATTAAGCAGAGAGGGAGCCCTTTGAACACACAGCTCTAAATGAGATGTCTCCACTTCAGAGCTCAGGGGTGAAAAGAGGCGGCCAGAGGGGATAGAGGACACCAGAAGAATGAGGCTCACTGAATCAACTAAGTAAGGCACATATGAACTCATAGACACTGAAGCAGCAAGCACAAGGCATGCAAGGATCTGTACCACGTCTTCTGTGTATATTTTATAGCTTTGGGCTTAGTATTTTTATGGGAATCCTGAGAGTGAGAATGAGTAGGTCTCAGACTCTAGTGCCTGCTCTTGAGACTCTTCCTCCTGTTGAGTTCCTGTGTCCAACTTCATTGTGATAATTTTTACTTTATCTTATATTATTTTACTTTATCATTGTTTGGTTGTTATCTCATGGAAATCTGTTCTAATTTTCTAATGAGAGATGCAAAGGGAGTGGATCTGGAGGGGAGGGGAGGTAGGGAGGTACTGAGAGGAGTAAAGGGAAGGAAAACTATAATCAGGATATATTATATATGAAATTGTACATTTTCAATAAAAGAGGAAAATTAAAGCATTTCAAGTAAAATATATTTTAAAAAAAGATTGAAAAGAAACAGAAAGAAAGAAAAAGTAAAAAAAAAATTGTACTCATATTTGTGAAAACTGTCAATGCAATTCAGAGCCAACTGTCTTCCTTAGGTTTTAAAATTGTCTTCTTTGATGCCCATTTTATTTAGCACAACAATCATCAACTATAGAGGACAGTATTTTGAGTTTTGATATATAGTCATAAAATGATCACTAAAACCACAAAATTTCTTCTCTAATGATGAAAATCATTTCTGAAAATAAATATGATAGCTATCAAATGTAAGCTTCCGGGATCTCCATGTAAAAATCCTGTTTAAAATGATGATTCCACATTGAACTTGGAATGAGGTAGAGCACAGAGGCATCATTCACTTTGAGGAAAACTAGTCAAAGTGACAGGATGCAGTGGAGATAAATCACAGCCAGTAGCTGCTGGGGAGGTGGGGAGGTCAACAATATTGCCGATCATAGGATCTGAATAGCTTTGTCTTTAAAATGAAAAAAAGAAAAAAACCTGATCCTAAAAAAAAAAAAAAATCCTTTACTAGAGCTGATGCATGCTTCTTACATTTGTGCAGGGTCATTTTGTACCAACACAGCAATGGCAAATACTATCAATATGATAAAGATTCTTGACCGAATTCCTTTTCATTGTGATATTAATCACATATAAATTTAGTATGTTGTAAAAGTACACTAGGGCAAATAAAACTTCTACTAGTTAAGATCTTTTAACTTTTCTCTAATCAAATGTAGAGTTTTCATGCATAGGCACGACAACAAGCTTTCTATGACGTGTATATATATATATATATATATATAAAATCAAAAGTATATATGCACAGCAGATATGGATTATTTTTCAATATATTTCCAGTAGTAATTAATTATTCACTCGATTATGGTCAACAGTGATGATCGATCAATACATGAAGACTATTTGTGCCTCCATTAGGCTTTATAGCATAGTGATGGAGAAAATCAATTTTAATAAAATAATGTGACAAAGCCTGAAATAAGAGTTTAAATGGTAAGTGGTAGGTTGTCTATATTGGGTAATTCTAATGAGATCTGTAATTTTTCTGAAAGTTTTTTCAAGAGGATGGCATTCACGTAATCTGAAGCTCAGTGTCCAGGAAAGGTGGTTTGATGCTAAAGGAAGAGCCAAGGCTAAATGCTTTAAAGCAGGAAGTTAGGCATAAAAGCAGCATGATTAGCTTAGATTTGGAAGTAGTCATTTAGGCAGCAGTTTGGAGAATGGCTTAGGTGAGGGCAAGAGTAAAGACAGGACACCTCCTAGGGAGCAAGTCTAGGGTAGAGGGCAGGCCTGATGATGCTAATGTGATTAGTCATACATTCAACAAACAGTTATGGACTTTCAGCTTTCAAGGAACTGGCCAGGCAATCAGAAAATGATAAAAGTAATGGAAAAAAATGACAGATTCTGCTTTTAATTGCATTTAAATTAAAGGGAGCAAGAAACAAACAAATATCCAATCTGCCAGTGTTTGTAAAAAAAAACTTAGTAACAATAAAAACAATAAGGATGGCCTAGGAGCAAAAATAATGATAAAATTAGGGCTACACATTTACAAAGGTGACAATTAAAATTTATGGAGGAGAGTGCTCTGGACCAGTTATGTATGGTTAATTATAAAGATGCATAGATGTGTGCCATTAAGAACAGGAACAAATTTTATTTGAACTTCATTTTCAGGAGTATGTGTGATAAGATGATTATTTTCCATAATATGCAACTCTCTGAACATGTGGAGCAATCATTAGCTCCTAATCTCATATACAGATGATCAACTACATGTCAGTAAATATGGACTTGGAAGTGTACTATTTCTGTTTCCTAAAGAATTTTATTAATTGGTAATATAAGCTATCCAAATCATATTCCAAATTTAAGTGTGGTATACACAGTACTGAGTATGTTTACTCTTTAGAGTAGATGTAAAATAAATACTATCTACCTAAACTGAAATTTGAGAAATTGAAAGAAAACCCAGGCTTACCATGAATGGCAGATACATACTGTAATGTTTGAAAATATACTTCTATGGATGTTTGCAGAAGGAGAAATAATTAAGAATTTTTGAAGAAAAATGTGTGACTAACATATAAAATACAAAATTTTGTAGTATTTATCATTCTTCAGATTTCACAAGTAACTGTCTCATGTCAGTCAGTAAGATTCAGGATTAATCATTCTCTTAAAACTCTGTGGCCTCAATTTTAAAGATTGTTTTTTTCCTTTTTATTTGTATTTCTTTAGGTTTTATTAGCAACAGTTTAGATTTGCTACTTAGAACTCAATTTGCCTATGTAAACCCTTACAGTACATTAGGCATGTTGTTCATTTGAGTAGAGACATTAAGATACTTGACTTTTCATTTACATTTTGAAACTGCAGCTCTTGAGACAGGTCATGCATGAAGATAGAACATTATATTGGAGAGGAATAAGATGAACAAAGAAATTATTCTTCTGATTGATGGATAGCCAAGGATTATACATCAGTACTAAAAACATTATTCGCCAATGATTAAATCATTTAAAGAACTGCCAAATGTCTAGAACTGGTGTTTACAGAGCCGTGATATCATAGTGTAGTTTTTATAGTGAAAACTCTGTCTTAAATAACACAGTTAATCATTTGATACATTTCCATGAGCCAGATGCTCACATTTAATTTGGCCGTAGCTCAATAAGACTAGTGAAAGAAGTCTATGATTAACCTGGTTGTCTTATGATTTGTGTATTTGATATGGATGTGATTTTAATCGAAGAGTTTTAGTTTTAACTGAGAGAAGGTCATTTGTTGATAAAGTCTGTTTTTAAAAACATGCAAAACAATAGACCATGTCTGCAAAGGTAAGATGGAAGTCAGATCCCAACTTAGGAACATCTTAGCCCTTTGATCTGTGAATTCTCCATAAATACTATTAACTCAGGGAAATGATGTTGATGTTCATTCAATTTTAAGACATCCTTGACAAAATAATAATAGTAAGTAACCATTAGAGATTTCTTTTAAAACTCTATGCACAGTTAAATATGCAATTCTGCACAGCATTTAACATCTGGTATCCCTGTTATTACCATTATCTTCCATGATGTCGAAGGCAGATTTTATTTCTTTATTTTTACAAATGAGCCAACCAAGGCATATACATCTTCATGAATTTACTTGCAGTTGACTCTCTTAGTAAGAGATTTAAAATTATAACACATTTGAAGTATGATGTCAGGTTGTTTTTACTATCATGATGTGGAATTCTTTTATAATCAGTTGTAAGCCTGTATCTAAGTTCAGGCGTATGATTTATAAGCAGAAGTATTGTGTGGAACAGCTCTGAAGGCTGTTCAAGCGCTCAGACAGGGAGGAATTGAATAACTCCATGTTTCTCATTTTTGTCTTGGTTGTTGACTAAATGTAATGGTGGCTAAGTTTCTTGTGCCTATCTTAGGCCATGAAACAATCTTGCTGATGAGACTCACATGCTCTGTTAAGGGTGGGGATATGATGGCCAATCTTGTTTTACAATGAATTCATGAATCCTCTGCTTCAGCTTTAGAGTATAAACCACCTGATTTCTAGATGAGAGAAAAATCTTTTGTGCTAAATTCACTAATATTTATATTTTATCTATATGTAGAGCATCTTAATCATAATCCAGGTGGTGTTACCACAAGTATAGATATTAGCACTGACTTCACAAAAAATATTAATATATCAGTACAGCTGTTTTTATTTTTTATTGTATTTTTATCATTTAGAACAATTTTCGGATTTAAATATATTTTGATCATATTTTCCCTTCCTTAACTCATTCTAGATCTTCTCCTCCTCCCTACCCATCCAACTTTAAGTTCTTTATCAAAAATGAGCAAAAACCAATACAACAAAAATCTCCAAACCAAGAAAACAAAATAAAACAACATCCAAAACAAAAAACAAATAACCAAAACAAACAAACAAACAAAAATTCTGCCAAAATATAACCAAATAAAAGCACAGAAAAAAAAACTGTGGCATCTATTATATACTAGTTAACTATTTCTGAATGAGTCCTGCCCTGGAGTGGTTGGTATACCCACTGTCATTACATTAGAGACAACTGATTTTCCATCTCCCAGCAGCTATGAAATTTTTTTTATAGAAATTCAGTTGTTAACCTTTACCTTAGCAGATAAATTTTCATTCATTCATTCAATGTTTTAAATATATCAAAATAAAATAACAACGATCACGTCGAAGTTGGAAAAGAGCCAAAGACAGGCACAAGAATCAGAGACCCACTCATTCACACACTCAGGAATCCCGTAAAAACACTATGCAGAGGACCTGGTACAGTCTGGTGGTGCAGGCCCTGTGAACGCTACTTCAGTCTTTATGAGTTCATTTGACATTTGCTTATGTTGATTAAGAGGTCTTTTTTTGGCATCCTTAATTCCCTATGGCTTTTAAACTTTTTCCAGCCTCCTCTTCCACAGAGTTCTCTGATATCTGAGGGAGGGATTTGATGGAGACATTACAATTAGGGCTGAGTGTTCCAAGGTCTCGCACTCTATGCAAAATGTCTGGCTGTGAATCTCTGTATTTGTTACCATCTACAACAGGAAGAAGCTTCTCTTATGATGGCTGAACAGGTCACCAACCTATGAGTATAGAAGAATATCATTAGGAATGATTTTATCACTACATTTTTTTCTCTTTTTTTTAGACCAGTATCATTTGGTTTTACTCTAGGTACCTGAGTTATCGAATCTCAGGTACTTGGTCACCCAGGCAGTATCCAGTATGGGTTCCATCTCACTGACTGGGCCTTTAGTCAAGTCAAAGTATTTGTTGGCTACTCCCACAAGCTTTGTGCCACCATTGCCAAGCATGGTTTTAAAGTCTATGAAATAAATTTTATTTATTAATAAGCCAAATGCTTGTCCATTTATATGTACTAATCAAATATTCTAAAGTGAAAAATACTTTCTTATGATAAATAATTTTCAATCATGTGTTCTCTAAGCTCATCATTTATCCTAAAAATAATTTTGATCATATGTTCATATACTGAGTGTGAATATAAAATTTTATTCATAGTCCAAAGAAAAACTAGGATAATTTATTCATTATAGTTTAGTGAAACAAATGGAGAGAAGACGCAAATGAGCAATTTTTCCTCTATACTTTAGTAGTGTTTTGATCTTGAGATAATTACTCAAGATAGTTAGCCTTTTTTTTCTTAGTGTTAGAAGTGAGTCTTGAAAGACTATGATGTTTCTGTCAACTCCAAGCCAGATGGAATCCCAGTGCAGAGAATGAAGTGGACACAAGCTCCCATCCTTAAGTTAGAAGCAATCTCCAAATCGCAACTGTTTGCAATGGAAAAAATAGTTCACTCCAACAGAGTCTCAGTGAGTATATAAACCATGCTTAAGGGGTAGCCCCATGCCCAACAGTAGATGGCCAACACAAAATGAATTCAAAGATATTTTTGAAGACTTTCTTTCTTACATTGCTGTGTTTTGGCATTTTGTTTTTGTCTTACAGTTCCTTTGGCTGTATATTGTAGTTTATGATTTTGTGGTTTTATAGATTTTGTGTGTATGTATGTGTGTTTCTTGTATTTTTTAATCTTTGTTGTTTTTTTGTTTTGTCTGTTTGCCAAAGAGAGAGAGAGAGAAATAAAAAGTGTAGATTTGGGTGGTGGGGAGGATCTAAAAGCAGTTGAGGGAGGTGAAACTATGATCAATATATATTGTACAAAATATTAATAAAAAAGAAAATTGTGTGAGAAATTTTGTAGCATATAATTGCTAGATTTTGAAGAAATTGGAGAGATTATCAATTGGTAGTAATAATCATCCAGTCTCTTGATTAGTCTTTTATTAAAAATACTAATGGAGGAAATGAAATGCATTTTTGTTGTGTTTCTGTGTATCTTGTTTTTAATAATAAGGATTTGGGAAAAATAAAAGGATTAGAAATATGTAAGGAGAAGGTAGACTAGGTATTTTTAAAAATATAGTTGAAAGATGAAATGGGATGATAAACTTCTTAAAACAAAATCTGGTCTTCTTGACAGCAGATGTTCAGAAAAAAATAAGATATTTTGAATAAGAATGATGAAGTTTGTAAAAGAAGAGAGAATTTATTTGAAGGGGGAAAAGTTGAATAATAAAGAGTTTCAAGAGCTGGTATTTCAAGGAAAGAAAGATGTGGCAAGAGGTTTGCTCCATTTTGAGGGAGCTAAAGATCACAAACACAGGATAAGATACAGGTGAATTTCAGTCTGTGCTCTGTGAGTAACTTGTCATGTGTCTGATGGGTCCCTGTGACACATCCTTCACTTACTGAACTTTGGGATTTTTTTTGATCGTCAGGATTGAAGTGAAATTCCTCCCTCTAATCCTTTAGACCTACCTAAACTTATATTTAACCACCCGACTCCATTGTTGCATGTTTCTTCTGACACCAAGAACAGAAAGAAAAGAAAGAAAACTGCGCAGGCAAAATGATGTGCATATTTCAAGAGATAAAATACACATTTATATTATAAACACTCTATTTGTTGTTAAACATCCTTACATAGTGACTTTTCATATTTTTTCCAGATCACTGCCCTTTTTAATTCACTAAAATTTTCATTGTAAGTGGGAGAAAATTGTTTTCTTTGCCTCCAATCCAGTTAATGAGAAACAGCATGTATGGAACAAGAACATAAAACCCAAAGGTCCCAAAACTATGTTCTGTCCTTTGATACTTCTGAAAAGTATTTTCAAAAGTTCTGCTCTGTACAATTGCATCTACTGAATTAATAACAGACAATCATGCAATTATCTACTCTTTAGAAATATTACAATGCTCTAAAGTACATACAGGACAGACATTAATAGCACTTCATTTCATGGTTCTCAGGCACAAACACTCATAAAATATTGCAGGGTTTGTAGAAAGGGAAGTTGTAGCAATTGAAATACTAAACTTATAAGAAAAAAAATGTCACCTCTCTTCAAAGATTGGGGCACTGTTTAGAAGTTGTTTTACTTCGATTTTTATTGAAAGTTCCCAAATGGACTAATTTCACACTAATGTTAAACCAAGTTTACTTTATGGACAAACTGTAAAATGAAAAGGAAATGTACTATTTCAAAATAGACTTTTTGCTACAGATGCTCTGGGCAGGAACTCTTGAGATTCATTTTTACCTGTTAGGAAAGTTGAATTAAAAGTAATTAGAAGGAAATGTGAAAACTTTTTTTTCCCACTAACAAGAGTTTTATTAAGACAAGGAGAAAATGACAGATGTGATCAGGCCTGTTGAAAGGACACGTGTGTGAAAGGGCGTGAAAATCTTTAAAAGGAGCCATGTTCATGAAAATTTGACATAGAAGTTGGTAAAGTACAGTTTTCTATGTGTATTTGTGCATTTTCTTATTGGCTTCAAAATAATGTTGTTTTGGGCCATTTAGTTAGGGTTCCCTCAAATAATTTTAAGGATGGAGAAACTGAGGTGTGCTGTTATACATGGGAATGCAAAGTTTAAATGATGTAACTTGTATTATGGTGTCCAAGAACATGTGGTTTGGAGATATGGTGAATTATCTCAATGACACAGACTGGCAGAATATATTTTCTTTTTACATGCCTCCTATAATTTGGGGAAGTAGACCAGACTCCTGATTACACCATTGATGGTTAAAACACATTTTAAAATACGTGTCCGCAAACTACCACTTACCAGAATCTAAGAAGAACAGAAATATTTTTGGAATGGTTATAATTGTTGAACTGTGCCCAAATAATATTTTTTATTAAGAAAGTTTTTATTCATTTTACATACCAGTCACAGATCCCCCTATTCCCTCCTCCCTCCCCTCCAGCCTTCCTCCCCCAACTCACACCCCATTCCCTTCTTCAAGAAGGTAAGGCCTCCCATGGGGAGTCAGCAGAGCCTGGTACATTCAGTAGTGGCAGGTCCAAGCCCTTCCCCTTGTCTCAAGGCTGAGCAAGGTGTCCCACCATAAGTAATGGGCTCCAAAAAGGCAGCTCATGCACCAGGGGTATATCCTGATCCTACTGCCGGGGGTGGGGTGGGGTGGGGTGAGGGGCTTAAGCAGATCAAGCTACAAAACTGTCTCGCTTATGCAGAGGACCTAGTCCAGTCCAGTCCAGCGGAGGCTCCAATAGAGAGAGACTTCTATGGGGATAGGGAAAAACCGGTTACTAGGGAAGTTCCCAGGAATTCACAAAGATGACCCCAGCTTAGACTATTAGCAATAGTAGAGAGAGTTCCTGAACTGGCTTACTCCAGTAATCAGATCAGTGAATACCCTAACTGTCATCATAGAAACTTTCTCCAGTAACTGATGGAAGCAGATGCAGCGATCCACAGCCAAACACCAGGCCAAGCTCCAGGAGTCCAATCAAAGAGAGAAGAGAGATTCTATGAGCAAGGGGAATCAAGATCACGATGGGAAACCTACAGAGACAAACAAACCAAACTAGTGGGAACTTACAAAATTTAGACAAAATTATTTTTAAAACTTTTTTTTTGTCATTCTTTTGAATGGTCTAACCATGAATCAAAGAATGTTTTTCTTCAAGAATGCTTAAGTTTGGTTAGAAATGAGAGGCTAGGTATGATTTTCATGAATGTGATCTTGCATTTTCAGCCATCACAATACCATTTCAAGAGACTGTAGCATGAACTGGGTGTCAATATCAAAAGTATTTATTCTCCTTCTCC
>CABHPH010046354.1:0-12882 GCA_902168325.1 Peromyscus nudipes | reverse complement strand
AGGAAGGTAAAGGGCAGTGCTTGTGGCTTGGTGGTAGGTGTGTCTTAGCATCGGGACAAGTGTGTTTCTGAGCCCAGAGAGCTAAGGGGAAGAATGGCCAGTGGGGAGGTGACTCTTACCTGCTTCTGTGCCTCCTCTATACTCCAGAGAAAGCCCCCAGCCACCCCTGGACCCGCCACCATGGACGAGTCCTCGCTGCCTGGGGTTCCTGCCCCTCTTGCTGCCCCAGGGCCAGCACCGTCGGCCACTGCTCCCCGGGTGCCCTTTCACTGCAGCGAATGTGGCAAGAGCTTCCGGTACCGATCCGACCTGAGGCGCCACTTCGCTCGGCATACAGCGCTCAAGCCCCACGCGTGCCCTCGCTGTGGCAAGGGCTTCAAGCACAGCTTCAACCTGGCTAACCACCTGCGCTCACACACCGGCGAGCGGCCCTACCGATGCTCCGCCTGCCCCAAGGGATTCCGAGACTCCACTGGCCTGCTGCACCACCAGGTGAGTCCTGGGAGCCGCACCGGGCTGAGACGGTGGGGCTCCATTCCACTCAGGGAAAGGCAGCAGGAGATGAGAGCATACTCCTTCCCCAGCTTCCTTCTCACAGAAAAGTTCACCTTCCCTTCTACCAAAGCCCGAGCTCCAAGGAAGGCCTGCAGAGTATGTTTGCCCCACATAATTGTTTCTCCACCTCTGCAGTCTTGTGCTGACCATTCTCTTCCTTACCGTCTTGAAAATAGGTTTATCCATGTACACCCAACTCCTTTATTCTAAAGTGACCAACTGAAGGCTTTCCCTCACAGGACACGGGCCTTCAAGGGAACTCAACAGGGCCTTCAGAAAACTTACTGTTCCTTTGAATGATCGGGAACCAGGTAGCGGGTAAAGAAAGCAGTTTCTGAGAAAAGAGTTCTCTAAGGTAGAAGTTTGGAAGCAAATTAAAAAAAAAAATTCAGGGCATGGTGATGCATTCTTACAATCCAGCGCTTGGGAGGTGGAGGCAGGAGGATCAGGAGTTCAAGGTCAGCCTCAGCTACACAGAGTCTGGAGCCAGCTCAGGCTATATAAGACCCTGTCACAAACAACAAAGCCAAAAGTAATGTGTAGGAGTAAATCGGGGGAGCTGCGGGTCCCTGTAGACAAGAGGGCAGTGATGTCTGATTGAGACTTGAAGCGGGAGAAGTCCACGTGGGAAAAGCGTTTGCCGATGGAAACGGCTGCAAGTGCAAAGGCCCTGAGGTGGGAAGGGACGGGTGTTGCACTTCTCCCGGGGAGAAACAAACTAACACATTCACCCCAGGGAGGACACCAAAGGAAGACCAAACTATAGTTGCACCGAAGTCCAGTTTGGCAAGTGGGAGTTTAATTGGGTTTACTCAGAGAGCACAGGTGAGGCATTACAATGTGTGACCCCACGTGGGTACATTACCACAAAGGCCCATGCCACCAGAGATGATGGTCTGGTGGACGCTGTACAATGGAGGCCCACATTCAGTTACCTTCTACTTCCTAATACCTCACAAGGTCCCTTGCCGCTGAGGAGAGTAATAGCTGAACTCCCAGGAGCAGCCTTGGCTTCCTGGCTCAGGTATTCTCCAAGATAGACAACAAACAAAAACAACCAGGATCTTAACACATATGCTGTTGGGGAACCACCTGGTTGGAACACTGTTCAGCGCAATGTGAAGTGGTCCATTTGGCAAAGGGAAAAAGCGGAGTGTTCACAGAGAAGAGAGAGAGATGGGATTTGAACTCAAGCCTATGGATGCCTAGGAGCCCTGGCGATAGCTATGTTCTGTGGGAATCAGTTCCTAGATGAGCGGGTTGGAAGGGAACAGTGACAGAGGTGGCCGGTGTAAGGGACTAGGTCAGCACGGAGAGAATGCCAGCTGGCCTGTAGCCGGGCTGGGACTGGGGAGTTGGGGTCCCCTTTTGAGGCTCCTGCTCTCTTGGACAAAAGAATTTAAAAGCAGTTAGAAGCTTAAGAATAATTTTATTAGAATTTGAAAGAAAAATCATAGGAAAGGGCAGCTGTAAATCTTGGCAGCTTTGGGGCGTGGCTGAGGGCTGGAGAGGCAGAATTGGGGCATACCTTTCTAGTTAGTCCAGGAGAGAAGGCAGGTTCATCACTGAAGGTCTGCAAGCAGCTACATGGGGGTGCCTCTTCAGACAGACAGTGAAGTAGTCCAGAGTGTCAGGACAAGCGTGCTAAGGATCTGGGCTGGAATCCGAAGAAGAGACAGAAAGTAGAAAAGGAGTTGGGTGGTGGTGGCGCAGGCCCTTAATACCAGAACTCTGGAGGCAGAGGCAGGCAGATCTCTGAGTTCAAGGCCAGCCTGGTCTACAAAGCGAGTTCCAGGACAGCCAGGCCTGTTACCCAGAGAAATCTTGTCTCGAAAAACCAAGAAAAGCACACAGCCCAGAGAGGGCTTCTGAAGAGGATGAGTATGTTACCTCATGAAGGAGATAATTATTCCTCCCATCTCCTCAGCTGTTTCTTGGCCAGGTAATTGACAGGCCTAGTTGGATGAACTCTTAGGGAGAAAACAGTAGTATGTAGTATTAGAGGGAATTTAGAATGTAGTGTCTCCACCCAGGCCCAAAGTAGAATTTAGAAATTTAGATCCTATTCTTTTTTAGATTTATGTATTGATTGTGCGTATGGATGTTTTGCTGACATGTATGTCTGTGTGCTACATTCTGGTGCTCCAGTGGATAAGAAGAGAGCATCAGATCCCCTAGAACTGGAGCTACAGACAGTTGTGAGCTGCCATGTGGGTGCTGGGAATCGAACCCAGGTCCTCTGCAGGAGCAACAAGTGCTCTTAACTGCTAAACCATCTCTCTAGCATCTCTGTTCTTTCTTTAAAATATTTTTATTTCATTATTTGTTGTTTGATTATTTTGTGACTTGGTTTCATGATGTAGCCCTGACGGGCTTCCAACTCACAGGATTGGCCTGCCTCTGCCTCCTGCCTCTCAAGTGCTGGAATTAAAGGCTTGTACCAATGTGCCCCGCTCCGTTATTTTTATACAGGGTAGGATATGCCACATATCACCTTACAGGAGTTGGTTCTCTCTCTTTCCACCATTTGGATCCCAGGGACCAAACTCAGGTCACCAGGCTTCGATGCAAGTATCTTTACCCTCTGGACCATGTTGCTAACCCAGATCAATTCTTTTGGCTAGGAGGAGGTAGCTTTCATGTAAATGACCTCGATGAAGCCCTACTACTTCTTCTTAGTGGTATTTTAACTTTTCATGAGGGGCACTTGTAAAGCTTTCCTTAACAAGGAAGTGGAGTCCCTTCCCGGTGGCCTCCACGCCTGCTGATGCCTGTCTAGTGACCTAACAGAGGAGAGAGGGTGAAAGCTAGACCATCCTGGGAATCTGCTGCCCGGCCTGGATGCTCAGCCCTGCCTCTCTGCTCTCGCTCCCAGGTCGTCCACACTGGTGAGAAGCCCTACTGCTGTTTGGTCTGCGAGCTCCGCTTCTCCTCCCGCTCCAGCCTGGGCCGCCACCTCAAGCGGCAGCACCGGGGCGTGCTTCCCTCCCCCCTGCAGCCAAGCCCCGGCCTGCCTCCCCTGAACTCCCCCTGCTCAGTGTGTTGCAACGTGGGTCCCTGTTCGGTTTGTGGAGGCGGAGGGGCCGGCGGAGGAGAGGGCCTGGAGGGAGCAGGAGCCACCAGCTGGGGACTGGCCGAGGCGGCAGCCGCCGCGGCGGCCTCGCTGCCCCCATTTGCATGTGGCGCCTGTGCCCGGCGCTTTGACCACGGCCGGGAGCTGGCTGCCCACTGGGCCGCGCACACCGACGTGAAGCCATTCAAGTGCCCACGCTGCGAGCGCGACTTCAACGCGCCGGCGCTGCTGGAACGCCACAAGCTTACGCACGACCTGCAGGGGAGCAGTGCACCCCCAACGCAGGTCTGGGCCTCGGGTGGGGGTCCGGAGGAGGTGGCAGGAGATGTCGAGGCAGTGGAGGTGGGGGATGCCCCGCCAACCTGGGACGCCGGGCTGCTCCTGAGCCCCACTGGGGCAAGCATGCCTAAGCTGGAAGCACTGCTCCCCGAGGGCGAGGGCGAGGGTGCGGAGAATGCCCGGGCTCCGGCTGCAGCCGCCGAGGCGTCCTCGGAAGATACACTGTACCAGTGCGACTGCGGGACCTTCTTCGCGTCTGCCCCGGCCTTGGCCAGCCACCTAGAAGCGCACTCGGGCCCAGCCACCTATGGCTGCGGCCACTGCGGGGCGTTGTACGCAGCGCTGGCCGCCCTGGAGGAGCATCGGCGGGCCAGCCACGGTGAGGGCGGTGGGGAGGCGGCCCCTGATGGTGAGGGCGAGCAGGCGGCTGGAGGGCCGGGGCCCGGCTCCTCCAGCCGTGGCAAGAAAATCTTCGGCTGTTCAGAGTGCGAGAAGCTGTTTCGTTCGCCTCGCGACCTGGAGCGGCATGTGCTGGTGCACACAGGGGAGAAGCCCTTCCCGTGCCTGGAGTGTGGCAAGTTCTTCCGCCACGAGTGCTACCTCAAGCGCCACCGGCTGCTGCATGGCACAGAGCGGCCCTTCCCCTGCCACATCTGCGGCAAGGGCTTCATCACGCTCAGCAATCTCTCTAGGCACCTGAAGCTACACAGGGGCATGGACTGAATAGCCAGGCCACTCCGGCCCTCCAAGTCAGAGCTAAACCATAAGATAAGGCCCTCGCCTGGAAAAATGGTGCCACCCAGAACCCACACAGGACCACAGCGAAGCATCCTTCGGCAAAGGGGTCCAAGGACATAATTGTTGGGGACTGAAATCTACAGAGAGACTCTTGACTTTGAGACCCCTGGAATGGGGGCATGCTCAAATCAACTGGCCTCGAGACTGGGAACCTAGGAATGAAAAACGGGTCTCCACTAACACCTTCCAGCAGATAATATGTGGGCACCCCCACGGTCCTACCACCCACTCCCTGAGAGCCATCATTCCCAGCGACGTTCATCTGGGGGATGTCGGGGCCAATATCTTGGAATCCTCAGGATGCCCTCCAGATGACACCCTTCAGCCACTGGTGACCCCAGAAAATGAGTATAGCCAGAATCTGCCTTTCCCCCATTTTACTTCCTATGCTGAGAGAGGACCAGGGTAGATGCCCCCACCATTAACCTACTCTCAGATTAGGTCTCCCTTACTGCAGAATGGTCTGACCCTACTGATCTCCCCTCATCTTGAACACTAGTTTAGACTGGCCCAAAGCCCCTGCCCTGTAGGTTGGATTGACCCAGATACACATACTCCTGTGCACTTGGAATGGGCTGGTGCAGGTTGTGGCCTGGCTCCACTCTCCTTAGAGTAATAGGGCAGACATTCCCTTATGCTATAGAGCGCAGTCCTCTGTCCACGATTGTCCCAATCCTGTGACCTGGTGGAGGTGGTAGACATTGGGGTCTCCCTCCCCTCAACTGTAGTACCTGTTGGTCTTTCCATCACTACCAACTGTCTCTGTGTTCCAACCCCAAGAGGAAAGGGGGACTTGGCTAGGGGTTTCTCTCCCGTGAGCCTCAACCTCACCCCCCTGGTCTCTCCAATGTCTCTGGGACTCCAATAAACCTCATTCTGTCAGTTACTACTGTCTTGTTTGCTAATCCTGGGTTTCAGGGAGGTGGGACTCTCTCCCTCTTGGACTTAGAATATGTCCCCTAGGACATAGAGAGACCGCTCAACAGTTAAAAATGCATACTGTCAGGGGATCAGAGTCCAGTTCCTGGCACCCACATCAGGCTGCTCATAACCACCTGTAACCAAGCTCCAGCGGATCCAATATTCTCTTATGGCCGCCATGAGCATTGCGCTGACATGCACAAACCCACATACATATACACATCATCCTCTATGCACATTGTGCTCACACGCACAAACCCACACACATATACACATCATCCTCCATGAGCATTGCACTCACGCACAAACCCACATACATATACACATCATCCTCCATGAGCATTGCGCTCACACACACAAACCCGCATACATATACACATCATCCTCCATGAGCATTGTGCTCACACGCACAAACCCACATACACATCATTTCTTTTTAATCTTTAAAAAAGGAATAGGTTCACTAGATATTGGTCTTTGGGGGAGAGTCAAGAGTTCCTGCCCCTTTCTGTGGATTTATAAGCAGTTAAAGGTTGGTAGGAGGTGTAGGGGGGTGGGGTGATGACTCACAAGGTCCCACCAGTCCCTGAGCATAGGCAGTTAATGACTAGTGGGGAAGGGAGAGACACTTTCCTCAGTGTAGTTACTGCTAAGTTGCCCACACTCCTGTAAGTACCCAGATCCTCAAACGCTCTCAAGAAGGTTTGGGTACTTCGATCCTTTTTAAGTCCTTCAGATCAGAGACAGTTTACATCTCACTAAGTGGCACCATCTAGAAATCAAGAGACACCCCCACAGGACATGTCCCTTGGAAACCAAGCAGTCTCTGGAAGGCCTTAGAGTCTGTTTTCTGATGATGAATGTGTACTGCCTGGGACAGGACCATCCCATCAGAGAAGAGGGCCGCTCACGCATGCTCCATAGGACTCCTGTGCTGTGCATCCATACTGAGCATTCTGAACTCCGGATCGTAGACACCCTGCACTGAACAAAGCAGAGAATACTCTTCCATTGTGCGGGCAATGCTCGGGGAGAGGGAGGGAGGGAGGAGTCAGACGAAGGTGCTAATGGTGATGAACACCTTCACAGAAATGAGGAAGAGCATTGAGAAAGTGGCCGCAGCAGCTTCAGGTGCAGGCCTGTTACTTAAGACGTTGAGGCAGAAGTCCAACGCCAGCCTGGATGACTTAGAACCCAACTCAGTAGTAAACGTTGTGCTGCGGAGAGAGCTCAGTCGGCGAGAGGCTTAACTGAAAAGCATGAGGGCCTGAGTTTAACCTCCAGAGCTCACATACAAAAATTCCAGGTGTGGCGAAGCTAGAGAAGCAGAAATAGGATCCCTGGGGTTCACTGTTCAGTCAGTCTGGCCTTATTTATGAGGTCCAGGCCAGCAAGAAATCCTACCTCAAAGGACATGAACACATTGTCATCAATGGCACCTGAGGTTGTCTTCTGGCTTCTTTCCACACACACGTGACACTCCTATACATAACTGTACACGAACATACACACACACACACACACACTAACAATTTGGAGGAAAAGATTGAAAAGAGTTGGGGATGAAGTTCAATGGTAGAATGCCTAAATTTACCAGTGAGGAGCTGGGGCGGGGTTGGATGAGTGGTAGAAGCTTGCTTAAGATGCGTAGAATAGTGACTGGGGGTGTGGTCAGTGATAGAGCTCTTGCCTAGCATTCCCCAATGAGGGACCAGGGTGTGACTCGATGGTAAAGCACTTGCCTAGCATCATGTGCAGCATCCTAAATTCAATCACACACATGCACACACACACACACACACACACACTGAATAGCCAGAGCACACCATCTTAGATAGGATGGCCCAGAGGACTTCTCCATTAGCCTGGTCCTTGAAGGGGGACTTGTTGGAGATACCTAGATAGGTACAGGAGGAGAATGAGTTCAAGGAAGGAGGGAAGGACGACTTGGCATCTGCATTCTCCATCACATCTCCTGCTAAGCGACCCTTCTGTGCTAGACATTATAAAACCTGTGAGAACTCTTCAGTGAACAAAATAGACAATCCCAGTCATCCTATACTTTATTTATTCATTTCGTTTATTTTTGAGACAGGGTCTAAGCCTTGGTTGGCCTGGAACTCACCGTGTAGACCAGGTTGGTTTTGAATTCATAGGGACACACCTGCCTCTGCCATTCAAATGCTGGGATTGAACATACATAGCACATGGAGAAGCCAGCAGTGTGCAGAACCGGTGCTCTCCTTACTCCATTCCTTCACCATTCAACAGGCAGAGGGCAGGAAAACAGCATACGTCGTCTGAACTTAAAGCCTTGCTTTGCGTCTTTGCATTGTCTATGATCACAGCCAAATACCCAACTTGAACTACCTAGCTCTGTAGCACTTGTTTCTACTTCCTGACTCCCCCCTATTGCCCCACAGTAGGTTATAAAGCCTACGATGGCTGGGCATAATGGCACATGCCATCTGTCTAGTTAGGGTTTCTATTGCTGTGAAGAGACACCATGACCACGGCAACACTTATAAAGGAAAATTAATTGGGTGGCTTACATTTTCACAGGTTTAACCCATTATCATCATGGTGTGACCTGGTGGTGTGCAGGCCGACATGGTGCTGGAGAAGGGGCTGAGAGTCCTACATTTTGACTCACAGGCAACAGGAAGTGGTCTGTCTCACTGGGTGTGGCTTGAGCGTATATGAGACCTCAAAGCCCACCTCCACAGTGACACACTTCCTCCAACAAGGCCACACCTCCTAATAGTGGTGCTCCCCTTGGGGGTCATCTCTTTTTAAACCACCAGACCAACTCACAGGCCCCCAAACGTTTTATAAGCCTTTTGTGTATGTGTGTGGTGCTGGAGAGATGGCTCAAAAGTTAAGAGTATATAAGGACCCAAGTTCAGGTCCCAGCACCCACATCAGGCAGCTCACGATCTCCTGTAATTCCAGTTGCAGGGATCCTACCCCTCTGACCACTGAGGGCACCAGCACTCTAGGGCACATACAAAATTAAAAAGGAATTTTTGTGTGACAGGGTATCGTGGACCCCATGCCAGCCTCAAACTGGCTACACAGTTGAGGATAATCCTGAGCTTTCTAGTCTCCTGCTTCTGCTTCCCAAATGTTGAGCTAACAGGCGTAAGCCACAGGCCTGGTGGAGAACAGTTTTCTACAAAACTACTCCTTTGGAAGGTTAAATGTAGGAGGAGACATCTAGGAAGTTTCTGTGACTGCTGGTAGCTAGCAACGACCTATATCTTTTTTTTTTTTTTTTTTTTTTTGGTTTTTCAAGACAGGGTTTCTCTGTGTAGCTTTGCGCCTTTCCTGGAGCTCACTTGGTAGCCCAGGCTGGCCTTGAACTCACAGAGATCCACCTGGCTCTGCCTCCCGAGTGCTGGGATTAAAGGCGTGCGCCACCACCGCCCGGCCGCAATGACCTATATCTTAATCTGGGGATCATTCACTCATTCATTCACTAGTGTGGGTGTGGTGAGTGTACTTGTTTGTGTATGCATATATTCATGCGAATGTGTGAACCCCTGTGAGCATCTACCTGGGGAGACCAGAGGTTAACTTCAGGTATCTTCCTCAATAACTCTTCACCTTACTTCATTTTTTATTACAGTGTGTGTGTGTGTGTGTGTGTGTGTGTGTGTGTGTGTGTGCTTTTGTGTGCTTGTGTGTGCTTGTGTGTGCTTGTGTTTGTGTGTGTTATGTGCTTGTATGTGCATGTGTGTGCTCTTGTGTGTGTCTGTGTGTGTGCTTGTGTGTGTGTTATGTGCTTGTATAAGCATGTTTGTGCTCTTGTATGTGCATTTGTGCATGTGCCATGACCTGGGGGTATGGAGAGCAGAGGGCAACTTTCAGAAGTTCATTCTCTCCTACCATGTGGGTCCCAGGGACCAAACTCGGGCCAGCGGGCCAGCAGCTAGCCCCTCTACCCACTGAGGCGTCTCACCAGCACCCCACCTCATTATTGGAGGCAGTCTCTCTCTGAATCCGAAGCTTCCGTTTGGCTAGGCTTGCTGGCTGGCTAAGGGGCTTCAGGTATCTGCCTGTCTTCACTCCCCACAGAATCTTGCTGCACCATCCTGTTTTCATGGGTGTGAGGATCTGAACTCAGATGCTTATTCTTGCAAAGCATTTCCAAGCATTTCCCTGGTTTTTTGTTTGTTTGATTGTTGTTGTTGTTGTTGTTGTTGTTGTTTTGTTTCTATTTTACAGTGCTGAGATGGAGCCAGGGCCCTACAAAAAGCAAGGGTTCTGCCATCCTGCTGGGGGTCCTTTTAAAACAATTTCCCTCAATCATTCATTCACATCCTGGGCTTTTTATCTGAGTCTTATGCACCACAAGGAAGAAAAGTTGAGAGAGATATTCAGGGGGAAAAATAAGACTTTTTCGGCCAAGACCCACAATTGCCAATTTGGAAAAGTTTCATCTCTTGGGAATAAAGTCATTCCCCAGAGATGCTAACCCTTAGAGGTATTCTCAATGTTGGGGCCAGAGAGATGGCTCAGTGGGTAAAGGCACTTGCTGCCCAGCCTGACAATCTGAGTTCAATCCCTGAGACCCACACGGTGAAAAGAAAGGAGTCTTGCAAGTTGTCCTCTAATCTCCACAGGTGCACCGTGGTATATGCATGCTACCCAATAAATAAGTGAAAATGGAAAGTCAAGAGGCATTGTCTAGGGGCTGGAGAGACGGCTTAGTGGTTAGGAGCACTTGCTGCTGTTGCAAAGGGCCAGCACCCACATGGAAGCTCACAACAATCTGTAACTTCAGTTCCAGAGGATCTGATGCCCTCTTCTGGCCTCCATGGGACACAGGCACACATGTAGTGCACAGACATCTATGCAGGCAAAATACCTATATGCATAAAATAAATCAGTTTTATATTTTATTAATATATATAACACATATGTACACACACATACATACAATATTCTCCACTCAGCAATGGAGGTACAGAAGCGAGACTTACTCTTTCTGAGTAAAATAAAATAAATTTGGGGGTATATGCCATCCCAGTCTATAGTACCAGTACTTGGGAAGCGGAGGCAAGAGTATCCAGAGTTCAAGGATGGCCCAGGTTAAATGAGGCCCTGTGTCAAAAATACAAAAAAAGAACCAAAAACTCTGAGTTGGAGAAACAGGGCCTGTCCCTCTGGATCCAAACACTGCCCCCTGAAGACAAGACAGGTCTTGAGAGAAGGAGGCTGAGCACAGTGAGCCCATGAAAAGGCACCAGGGTTGTCACAGAGACAGAAACCACCTGTGGCTGGTTTGAATGGGGTGGGGAGGGTCGCTAAGGAAACCATGGCTTCCACCCACCTCACCTCCACCACGGTCTTTGCAATTCAGGGAAGGCAGTGATGAAAGAGATTGATCCATTTCCTGAGTGGCAGCACAGGCTCGTAATGCCAGCCAGCACTGGAGAAGCTGAGGCAGGAGGATCCTTGTGAGTTCCAGGCAAGCCTGGGATACCTAGCAAGACTCTTTCAAAACAAAACAAAGCTTGGCAGTGGTGGCGCACACCTTTAATCCCAGCACTAGGGAGGCTGAGTCAGGTGGATCTCTGTGAGTTTGAGGCCAGCCTGATCTACAGAGCGAGTTACAGGACAGCCAGGGCTACACAGAGAAATCCTATCTTGAAAAAAAAAATCATGCTATTCCCAAGCACACCCATGCCCGGAGCTGGTCCCCAAACCTGCCTCACCGTGTCCCAGGTTTTACAGTTGTGACAGAGGAGGGAGAGGTGGGGTCTCTGCCTCTGCGAAGCCTTTCTTCCCATCTGACTCCTTCCAGCGCCCTGCACCTCACCATTCCTCTGAAAGGGTCTCAGGTTGGACTATTTCTGATCCACCTGCCTCCACCTCCTAAGTGCTGGGTTTGGGACACCACGACTGGTTTGTGCTGGGATCACCCTGCAAGCTGGGCTGGCACTCTATCAACGGAGCTCCACCACCAACGCCCTTCATCCCTTCTTATTTACCCACAAATGGATGGTACTAAGAGAGGTGCAGTATCCAGAAGGAGTTGGCCATCCTGAGTGATTCACAAATAGTCTAAGGTTTGTTTGTGGTAAGTACAATATTGAAAAACAAGGGGCAGGTTGGCCAGATGGCTCTTGCTGCCATGCCTGATGACCTGAGTTCAATCCTTGGGACCAACATGGTGGAAAAGGAACTGATTCCTGCAAACAGTCCTCTGGCTTCCATATTAGAACGCATGCACACAATCAATACATAAATGTAACAATCATCATCATCATCATCATCATCATCATCATCATCATCATCATTCGTTTTTAGAGACAGGTTTTCTCTGTATAGCCCTGGCTGTCCTGGAACTCACTTTGTAGACCAGGCTGGCCTCTAACAGAGAGCCATCTGCCTCTGCCTCCTGAGTGCTGGCATTAAAAGCACGCACCACCACAACCAGCCCAATAAATTTTTTTTTTCCGAGACAGGGTTTCTCTGTGTAGTTTTGGAGCCTGTGCTGGAACTCTCTCTGTAGACCAGGCTGGCCTTGAACTCACAGAGATCTGCCTGCCTCTGCCTCCCCAGTGTTGGGATTAAAGGCGTGCACCACCACCGCCACCTGGCCCAACAAAATTATTTTTAAAGAAAATTGGGCTGGAGAGATGGCTTGGAGGTTAAGAGCTTTTACTGCTCTTCCAGAAGCCTCAAGTTCAATTTCCAAGCACCAACATTTCCAGGAAGATCTGACGCCCTCTTCTGGCCTCCATGTGCACTGCACAAATGTCCACGCACTCCAACTCACACATAAATAAAAATAAAATATACTTAAATAGTAATAATAATAATTCTTTTCTTAAGAAAGAAAATAGAGCATCATTTTAGATAGCATACACCAGTCATACACCAGGCAATGTCTGCGGCAAGGAAAACCTCACAAAACAAGTCCAAAGGAAGGGCATCACAGACAAAGAGTAAAGAGGGTGGGTGGTGCGGCTGAGGAAGCAGGAAGCCGGAAATTAAGTGAGGGGATGTTGGGCCTGGTTGTGCTTGCCTTTGCAACCCTAGCATTCTGGACACTGAGGCAGGAGGACCACAAGTTTTGAGGCCAACCTGAGCTGCATAGCTAGTCTCTGCTCCTCACCGGATCCCTCCCATCACCAGAAATTAGGTTAGGGCCAACAGAACCTTACAGGGGCACATGGAGTCTGAGTCCGGAAAGACCACAAAATACAAGTCCAAAGACCGGCGAGCACCGACAAAGAGTAAACAGC
>CABHPH010046353.1:0-22182 GCA_902168325.1 Peromyscus nudipes | reverse complement strand
TTCTGGCCTGCAGGCAAACATGCTGTATACATAATAAATAAATAAATCTTTAAAAAAAATAGTAAACATATTTGGAATAACAGTCAGAAAACAGCTCAGTGCATAGGAGAAAATGAAGTTATTACCCAAATATGAAAAGTATACTGTATATATTATTAGGAAAATCTCAATACAAAAGACAAATTCAAAGACCCCAAGTGGAAGATCAGTAGACATAGCCTAGAATAAAAATAACGTCCAGTTCAAATCTGGCACATTTGAGATACTACACCACATTTTATATTCATGAACTAAAGATATTATTGGTGAAGAAACATTGAACAAGGGAAGAGATGGGGAAAGGAGGGAAAGGCGGTTGTGAGAGACAAAGGAAGGTGGGTAGGGAGACGAAGGAAAGAGGATGCGCGGAAACTACGGCTTTCTTGAAACTGACTTCTTTTTTAATGTTTTTATCATCATTATCACACGTGTACACATAATTATCATCATTTGTGTACACATGATGGTCATTTTGTGTGTATATAATCATTATGTGTGTACACACATCCATTCACATGCATGCCACTGTGCACCAGTGGAGGGTAGGGGACAGCTTTCAGGAACTGTTTCTCTTCTTCCAGTTGAGCATTATTTAATTTCCATGAGATTATAGGCTTTCTGTAATTTTTGTTGTTGTTGAAGTCGAACTTTAGACTGTGATGGTCTGATAAATACAAGAGGTTATTCCATTTTTTTTTTGTATCTGTTGAGATTTGCTTTGTGACTGAGTATGTGGTCAATTTTAGAGAAGGTTCCATGGGGTGCTGAGAAGAAGGTCTATTCTTTTTTGTTAGGGTGGAATGTTCTGTAGATATCGATTAAGTCCATTTGAGTCATAATATCTGTTAAGTTCCTTATTTCTCTCTTAAGTTTTTATCTGGCAGATCTGTCCATTGGTGAGAGTGGGGTATTAAAGTCTCCCAGTATTAATATGGGAGGTTTGTTGTATGACTTAAGCTTTAGTAATGTGTCTTTTACATATGTGGGTGCCCTTGTATTTGGGGCATTAACATTCAGAATTCAAACTTCATCTTGGTGAATCTTTCCTGTGATGAATATGAAATGTCCTTCTCGACCTCTTTTGATTGATTTTAGTTTGAAGTCTATTTTGTTAGATATTAGGATAGCTACACCAGCTTGCTTCTTAAGTCCATTTGATTGGAAAGTCTTTTCCCAGCCTTTTACTCTGAGGTAGTGTCTGTCTTTGAAGTTGAGGTGTGTTTCTTGTATGCAACAGAAAGATGGGTCCTGATTTCATATCCATTGTGTTAGTCTGTGTCTTTTTATAGGTGATTTGAGTCCATTGATATTAAGGGATATTAATGACCAGTGATTGTTCATTCCTGTTATCTTTTGGTGGTAGTGTGTATGTATTTCTCTTCTTTGGGATTTACTGCTGTGGGGTTATCTATTACCTGTGTTTTTGTGGGTGTATCTGACTTCCTTAGGTTAGAATTTTCCTTCTAGTGCTTTCTGTAGGACTGGATTTAGGGATAGGTATTGTTTAAATCTGGTTTTGTCTTGGAATGTCTTGTTCACTCTGTCTATGATGATTGAAAATTTTGCTGGGTATATTAGTCTAGGCTGGCATCCATGGTCTCTTAGTGTCTGCATAACATCTGTCCAGGCCCTTCTGGCTTTCAGAGTCTCCATTGAGAAGTCAGTGTTATTCTGAAGGGTCTGCCTTTATAAGTCATTTGGCCTTTTCCTTTTGCTGCTCTTAATATTCTTTCTTTATTCTGTATGCTTAGTGGTTTAATTATTAGGTGGCAAGGGGACTTTTTTTTGAATCTAGTCTATTTGGTGTTCTCTAAGCTTCTTGTGTCTTCATAGGTATTTCTTTTTTTAAGTTGGGAAAGTTTTCTTCTATGATTTTGTTGAATATATTTTTTGTACCTTTGAGTTGGTATTCTTCTCCATCTTCTATCCCTATTATTCTTAGGTTTGGCCTTTTCATGGTGTCCCAGATTTCCTGGACATTTTGTGTTATGACTTTTTTGGCTTTGGTGTTTTCTTTGACTGACAAATCTATTTCCTCTATTGTATCCTCTACACCAGAGATTCTTTCTTCCATCTCTTGTATTCTGTTGGTTATGCTTGCATCTGCGTTTCCTGTTTGTTTACTCAGATTTTCTATTTCAAGCATTCCCTCTGTTTGTGTCTTCTTCATTGTTTCTATTTCACTTTTCAGGTCTTGAACTGTTTCCTTCACATGTTTAATTGCTTTTTCAAGATATTCTTGGCTTTCTTCAAGGGATTTATTGATTTTTTTTCCAATTTTTTGTTTGTCATTCCTCAATTTCTTTAAGGGAATTTTTCGTTTCCTCTTTAAAGGCCTCTAGCATGTTCATGAAGTTATTTTTAAGGTCGCTTCCTTCTGCTTCTACATGGTGATGTTCAGGTCTTGCTGTTGTAGAAGGGCTAGGTTCTGGTAATGCCATATTGTTGTGTTGTTGTGTTGTTCTTTATATTGTTGTATGTGTTTCTGCACCAGCATCTACTCATCTCTTCCTCCAATAGGTACAAGAGGTGCTTGTGTCTAAGCAAGCTGCTATTGGTCCAATCTGTGCTTGCTGTGTCTGTGTCTCAGGGGGCCCGTCTGGGTCCAATCTTAGCTTTTGGTCTAATTGGAGCTGGCAGATTCTGTATCTCAGGGAGCTGCTCTTGTTCCAATCCAAGCTAGGTGATTCTATGGCTCAGGGAGCTACCCTTGGTCCAGTCAGAGCTGGCAGATTCCATGTCTCAGGAAGTTACTCTTGGTCCAATGAGAGCTGGTGGATTCTGTGTCTCAGGAAGCTACTGGTGTCACAGAGGGATGGTTATTGGGACAGGGTGTGGGTCTTGTAGATTGTAGGATCTGATGGAGGGTTTTGGTGGGGGAGCCTGCCTGCAGGAGTTTTTCCTGCTGGCTGGCAAGTAGTGCAGAGACGTTGGGGGTTCCCAGGGACTGGTTAAATCTCAGTGCCTAGGTCTTAGAGGCAGGACTTTCTGGGTCAGAGAAGACTCACTCACCTCTTGGTCCAATGAGAGCTGGTGGAGTCCTTGTCTCAGGAAGCCACCAGGGTTGCAGGAGGATGAGTATTGGGATAGGGCATGGGTCTTGTAGATTGCAGGGTCTGATGTGGGGTTTTGGTGGGGGAGCCTGCCTGCAGGAGTTTTCCCTGCTGGCCAGCAACTAGGGCAGAGATTGGTTGGGGGTTCCCAGGGACTGGTTATGTTTGGTACAAATATATTGTAAGTTATAATTAATACTGGCACAATTTTCCAATTTCAAATATTATTAGTATTAAATGGATACTTTTTTAAATGAATGATACAAATACTTTCATCAGGGAATTCAAACGCATGAAGTAAGAGGTGTAGATGAAAGTAACTCTGTTGGCTTGGAAGACTCTTGAGTCGAAAGGTGCAGCAGCACTGCGCTGACAGCTGTGTCTGTTAGAGAGAGCTGAGATGTTAGCAGTCTCGTTTCATCAGGGATCACAGTCCTGTTTGATTTTCATGAGGTTCTGTGCAGTGCACTACGTTTAATACATTCAGCATTTAAATAAGTGATCATTTCTATTGGTCACTACAGTTCAACTTTTAGAAGTCAGTAAATCATTTTTCCTGAATTACATTTGATTCTAAAAATGATTACTTATATAGAATAAATAACCCAACTTTAAAAAGAAAGAACTACAGTATGTAAACAAAATTGTAGTTTCATTTAACTCCAGTTTCCTCCAATGTAAATGTAAGAGTTTTAAAGTATGATTCTGTTTTCTTTTTTTTTTAAACTTTTTATTGATTCTTTGCGGATTTCACATTATGTATCCTGACCCCAGTCATCTTTCCATCCCCTTGAATCTGCTCTATGCCCTTAAAACCTCCCCCACTAAACAAAACAAAAATTTAAAAGAACAACCAAGAACCAGAAAAAGAAACAAAAATTTTTGGTGTGGAAGCTAGAGTGCGGCCCGGTGAGTCACACAGTGTACCCTTTAGTCGACACATCTTTTCTTGTAAGTGTTCATTGTTATGAGTCATTCATCTGGTTGGAGGCCTCTGGCTTCTGCTGTGCTGTCAATAATGGGCCTTCACTGGGACTCCTTTCAGACATCCTGATGTTCTCTTGTAGAACCTGTAGTTTTGGATCTGTAGGTCTGGCCCCTTCCCATGCTCTTGCAGTTCACAGATGAGGTCGATGTTGGGTGGGCTGACTCATATTCCTGGTTCTGGGACGAGGTGGTAGCTAGGTTGCTCAGACCACCAGCTGTCCCTTGTCATCCCCACCCAGGCGAGCTCTCCAGTACCGCTCCTGCTAGCTCACTCAATGCAGCAGACAGCAAGGAGCAGGGCCAGTTCTCCAACTCTCACACTCTTGGGCTGGCTTACCTGCATCCCACCAACAGGCTCAGCTCTAGCTCCCTGACCAGGTGAGGTAGTTGGACCGCTCTCCTCTGTGCTGCAGCTTCTAAGGGGCAGAGCTGGCTCTCCCACTCTTATGACCTTGTGGTCATTTCTCCCACCTGCTGCAGGTGGCAAGGGGAAGAGGGGAGGGCATCCTTCCTCACCCATGCCACCACATAGCAGCCAAGGAGGGGGACAGTGTCAAATCTCAGGCCCTCAGGACTGACTCACCTGAACTCTGCCAACAGGGTCAGCTCTACTGTGCTGCCCAGGCAAGGTGTCAGGCTCATTCTCCCAAATGCGGCAGTTGGTGAAGTAGAGGGTCATTTCTCCCCAGTGCTGTAGCCATTGAGGAGTGGGACCAACTCTGTGCAGCCCTAACCTCACTGGATAGGTGAAGAGGTACCAGGAGACATGGACTTCAACACAGGTTGAGGCTGTAGCGAGGCCATGGACCCAGGTGGCAGTGCAGGCCACTCAGATCTTTATGGCCCCAGCAAAGGCACAGACCTTGGACACTAACATGGCCCTAGGTGGCGGCCCAGACCCCTGACTTCTGTGTGGCCCTTGGTGGCAACAGAGGCCATAACTGTCAACACAGACCCCAGCTGCAGCTGGACCTTAGACCCAGACATTGTCCTTTGCAGCAGGTATTACCATGGGCCCTGTTGGCAGTGCAGGTCACTCAGATCGGCCTGAACCCAGCAGTGGTACAGACCTCGGACAACAACATGGCCAGAGGAGGTGGCCCAGAACCCAGGCAACCATGAGGCCTTTGGTGGCAACACAGGCCGTGGACACCAACACAGACTCCAGCTGTGGAAGGACCATGGACCCAGACATAGTCCTTGGCGGCAGCCCAGGCCCAGGTGTCCTTGTGGCCCTAGCTAGCATCAAAGGTCACCCAGATCAGCACGGTCCCAGTAGCAGCATGACCCCTTGTAGGGAGCTGCGTGCAGCTGCGCCTTAAAGATGGCGCTGGTTACCGCCTTCTGCCATCCCGACGGCGAGTGCTCCCTGTGGTAAACAACTCCATATAAGTCTATAGCGGAGTTTGTGGCTTGCTTATGCATGCTTGAGCCTGTTGGGCAATGCCCACGTGGCGACCTGGGGTTGGCTGCCCAGAGCCTATTTAAGTCCGGGAGAGGCTTTGCCCGGGGGATTTTTTAGAAGTCAGAAGGTTGTTCAAAGGCCTGAATAAACTGCAGGAAGAAGAGCTCGGTGTCGCGTCTTCCTTGCTGGTCGAGGTGGTCGCAACAACCCCTGTCTTAGGGTTTTTATTACCATGAAGAGACACTGTGACCATGGCAACTCTTATAAGAAAAACATTTAATTGGGGCAGCTTACTAACACTTTCAGAGGTTCAGTCCATCATCATCATAGCGGGGAGCATGGCGGTGTACAGGCAAATGTGGTGCTGTAGCTGTAGTGACAGTCCTAGAGTCCAGGATCTTGCAGGCATCAGGAAATCAACTGACACACTAGGCAGTATGCTATGTGTAGGAAACCTTAAAGCTTGCCCCCACAGTGACACACTTTCTCAAACAAGGCGGTACTGACACCAGCCAAGCCATACCTCCTAATAGTGTCACTCCTTATGAAATATGGAGGTCAATTATATTCAAACCACCACATTGAATGACAACATGTCTCTAGGTGGCAGCCTAGAACCCTGACATCCACTTGTCCTTCTGTGATGAAAGGAATCACAGACATCAACACAGACCCTGACTGTGGTGGGGCCATGGTACCAGAGATGGTTCTAGGCCGCAGTTAGGGTCTGTATGACACCATGGCCCCAGGTGGCAGCACAGGCCAGCCAGATCTGCATTGTCCCTGTGTCAGTTTGACCCTCAAAAACCAACATGATGTCAGCCCAGGCTACATACAGGACTCTGCATGGCCCTCAGTGTCAACAGGAACCATAGACATCAACACAGAACACATCTGCAGTAGGGCTATGGACCCAGACCTAGCCTTCGGCAGCATTCCAGGCCTGGTCATCATCATGGTCCTTGGTGGCAGTGCAGACCTCCCAGACTGGTATGGCCCCTGTGGGGGTGTATTGTTCTGACACCAACATGCTCAAAGGTGGCAGTCCAGACTCTGGGTGTCCACGGCCCTCGAAGGTAACAGGAGCTACAGACATCAACACAGATCCCCAGTGCTGTGTCAGGGCCATGGCCCATTACACAGCCCTTGGCAGCAGCCTATGTCCATGGACCTGGGTAGCCAAAAGTTTATCCATGTTGGCCCATTCCTCACTGTCCTCGCTCCCTAGTATCTGCTTCTCTCCCCAGGATAGAAACCATTCTGCCTCCTTCTCTCTCTAATTCTCCACCCTGTACTCACCATAATGGTGCCCAACAGCCTGGCGTCAGTGGTGACAGGCTGCTGCTGGTTGATTTCTGTCTGACCAAGCCAAAAAGCTTGTGGCTGAGCTGTGGCTTTTCTCTTCAAGCACCCCTGGGCCTCTGATTCCATTTTCTTTAATTTTTGCAAGATGTGTAGTTTTGTGGCAGTTACATTTTAAATAAATTTACATATTAAATAGATATGTTGCTTCTATAGACTCTACTAGGTAAAACTGGTTTCACAAAATGTTTAAACACTGATTTTTGTTCTTGTTTTTTTTTACTGATTTGGTTTCCTTTTCACCCTCACATTTTATTGTAGAATTTTACAGGTCACAACATATCAGATAAAGTTTTTTATTTCCTCTTCCTGATGCTGGCTGGAATAGCTTTTCAAGTGTTACTTGTAGTTTGCTGTTACCCATACTCAGTCAGCGACTATGGGTGGGTCCTCTCATGCTCTGCCACCCTGCTCTCTGCTTACTCTCTCCTTCCTTTCTGCTACTCATGTCTCTTCACATAGATCACAGGAGTGTTGTTCAAATCTTAGATGGTCTTTTAATAAAAAACTCAGAGCCAAATATTGGGGTGAAAGCTGAAAGTTCAGAGAAGCAGAGCAAGCCACAGCCAACCTATTACCTCATCAACTCCATGAATCCTCTGCCTGCAATCCTCTGAGTCTTCACCCAAAATTGTAAGGATTCTGTCCTTATCACGTCACCAGCCTGCAATGGCGTCCAATCACATCACCAGCCTGCGATGGCATCCAAGCCTAAAAAGCGGGCATGCCCTCTCTGTGCTCTCTTTTCTGTGTGGTCTCTCCCTCTCTCTTCCTCTCTCTCTGTCTCTCTGTCTCTCTGTCTCTCTGTCTCTCTCTCTCTCTCTTTCTCTCTCTCTCTCTCTCCTTCCTCCTAATAAAGCTCTCAAAAGGTAACCATGGCTCGTGATTCTTCTGCCACCGCAGCATCCAGCGCTCTGTGGCCATGAGCGCCGCAACACCCCTTCAAAAAGGGTCTCAGTTGAACTGTCTTATTTCCTGTTTCTCACACTGTATATACCTTTCTATGCCTTGCTGTCACTTCTTGAGATTAAAGGTGTATGTGCTTCCCAGTACCAGGATTAAGGGTGTGTGCTGTCACTGTCTGGCCTCTATGTCTAATCTGGCCGCTGACTCTGTCCTCCAATCCCCAGGCAAGTTTATTAGGGTACACAATATATCACCACACATTAATGCAGTTTTCACTTGCTTCTCTCTTAACAATATACACTTCTTGAAATTCATTTCTTCCATTAAGGGAGTCAATTTCTCTTTATTAATGTGAATAATCATTTGAATAATAGTGTGTAATTGTTTTTAAAAGCATGAAATAATTTGAAAATCTACAATTATGGTCCTTGTTTAATTCAAGAAGGCACTACAGTATATGCATAAGTGTTCTAAACTTCCCCATGTATACTAGTACAAGGTTCACACATGTGTGGTATTTCCCCTTTTCTTCTGTATTATGTGAAGCTGACATCTAACTAAATCTCTGCTTTCACAAGTCATCTCATGGATTGGTTATATCGGTCAAGGCTGCCTTAGGTGCAGTACTTCCTCTTTTTTAGATGTTCACATTTTCATATGATATTTTTGTGAAAGTGAGCAATATGATATCTATAAATTTATTAGAATAAATACTGGGTATATTATCACATGCATATTGGAAGTAGGCTATTTCTTTCCTTTCCTTATTACTCTCAATAAGAGAATTACAAATGTAAACCTATTTATAAAGTGTGTTAGTTACTTTTCTATTGCTATGATGTAACACTTATAAAAGAAAGCCTTTACGTAGGCTTACAGTGGCAGAGGTCAGAGTCTACGATGGCAGAATGAAGGCAGGAACAGCTGGAGGGTCACATATTGATCCACACACAGGAGGCAGAGAGCACCGGAGAATGGCAACAGTCTTTTGAAAACTCAAAGCCTAGCCCCCAGTGACATACTTCCTCCAGCAAGGCAAAAGCCCTCCTATTGAGGCTGCAGCAGTAAACAAAATGCCTAAGATTTTGGGGTCATATCATTTAAACCACATTAAGTAATAATTTAAGCTGTAAGACAATATTTATTTCTAAAATGTTGATGGCTGTCTCTGCTGCTTTTGTTCTATTCCATCAAGAAAAGTTCTCAAAATCTTTATGTTGCTTTCATTTGTTTATTTATTTACTATTAAATTGAAAATAGTTTCTTCTCCCATACAATACACCCCAGCTACAGTTTCCCCTCCTCCCACTCCTTCTACTTCCACCCTCCCCTAGGTTCACTCCCCCTCTGTTTTCTTTCAGAAAAGAGCAGGCTCTAAGAGACAACAGCCAAACAGCACAGAACAACACACAGTCCGACAAGGCTTGACAAGGCTTAAGCCCTCCTATCGAGGCTGCACAAGAGAACCCAATAGGGGGAAAAGAGTCTCAAGAACAGGCAGAAAATTCAGACACACCTGGTCCTACTGTTAGGAGTCTCAGAAGAACACCAAGCTAAGAACCATAGCACATCTGCAGAGGACCTGGAAGAGAGGCATGCAGGCCCTGTACTTGCTGTTTCAGTCTCTTTGAGACCATGTGAGCCCTGCTGGTTGATTCAGTGGGTCGTGCTCTCATGGTGTCCTCCACCCCCTCTGAAGCCTACAGTCTTTCCTTCCTCTCTTCTGCAGGTTTCCCTGATTTCCAAGGAGAGGGACCCAACGGAGAACTCCAGCTTAGACTCTTTTTACTACATGAACTCTTAATGCTCAGCAACCTGGGAGGAATCCATGTCCCAACACAGAGGCTGCAAATGAGAGCTGGAGCACAAACCCACAGTCAGCCATTATACAAAGAGATTGTCAACATTAGGAAATGCTATGGGTTTCTCAAAATTCCACTTCAAAACTGAAATTGTGGCAGTTTATTAAAATTTGGATCTGGTGGCTCATGTCTGTAATCCTTGTCCTGGGGATAAGGCAGCTGGCATGGCAAAAACCCATCTCAAATCCAAAAAACCAAAAAACAAAGAATAAAAAGCAAACCAAAGAACAATAGCAACAAAAAACCTAGTAAAATAAAAAGCCAATGAAGCAACATAAGTCTTTAAAATGATACATGTATATAACACACACACACACACACACACACACACACACACACACACACAAGAAATAAAAAAAATAAAAAACTCAATATGTATGTCTTTTGAGATTGTTTCTGATCATTTTATGTGAGTGGGTTTTGTCCTGTGTGTTCCAATCATGTGATCCCTGGAATTCAACTGCTTTGAACTGTATCAGACGGAGAGTAAACTGCAGTAAGTTCTCACCATCAACACTTGCATGTAGTAATGCAAAAGCCCATATCTGAAATATTCATGTGATGTTTCCATAAGGACATCTTTTAAATGACAGCTTTTAAGATGACAATAAAACTGACCAATAAAAGACATATATAGTGTCTTTATAGCAGATAATGTTAGGGCTACAATTCATGAACTAGCTAGATAAATTATACAGGTTGTAAGTTAAGTATGTACTCCTACTAGCTCGGCTCAGCTGTTTCTGTAGGTTTCTCCATCATGCCCTTGGCCCCCCTTTCTCATATAATCCCTCCTCTCTCTCTTTGACCGCACTCCAGGAGCTTGGCCCAGTGCTTAGTTGTGGATCTCTGCATCTGCTTCCATCAGTTACAGGATGAAGGTTCTACGATGACAATTAGGGTAGTTATCAATCTGATTATAGGAGAAGGCAAGTTCAGACACCCTCTCTACTATTGCTAGGAGTCTTAGCTGGGGTCATCCTTGTGGGTTCCTGGGAATTTCCCTAGCACTGTGTTTCTCCCTAACCCTATAATAGCTCCCTCTCTCAAGATAGCTCTTTCCTTGCTCTCTCTCTGTCTCTCCCTCAAGCTGACCATCCTATTACCTCATGTTCTCATCCCCCATCCTCTCCCTCCATGCCCCCCTACTCCCAATTTACCCAGGAGATCTTATCTCTTTCCTCTTCCCAAGAGATCTTATCTCTTTCCTCTTCCCAAGAGATCTTATCTCTTTCCTCTTCCCAAGAGATCTTATCTCTTTTCTCTTCCTAGGGTGATCCATGCACAATCGTGTTAGGGTCCTCTTTGTTACCTAGATTCTCTGGGGTTGTGGATTATAGCCTGGTTATCCTTTGCTTTATGTCTAATATCCACTTATGATATTAAGTGTTTGTCTTTCTGGATCTGGGTAACCTAACTTAGGATGTTTTTTTTCTAGTTCTGTCCATTTTGCCTGCAAATTTCATGATGTCATTTTTTTTTTCTGCTGAGTAAATCTCCATTGTGTAACTGTACCACATTTTCTTTATTCATTCTTTGGTTGAGGGGCATCTAGGTTGTTTCCAGGTTCTGACTATTATGAATAATGCTGCTATGAACATAGTTGAGCAAGTGTCCTTGTGGTATGATTGTGTATCTTTTGGGTATATGCTAAGAGTAGTATTGCTGGGTCTTGAGGAAGATTGATTCCCAATTTTCTGAGAAACTGCCATACTGATTTCCAAAGTGCTTGTACTAGTTTGCACTCATACTAGGAGTGGAGGAGTGTTCCCCTTACTCCATATCTTCTTCAACATAAGCTGTCATCAGTGTTTTTGATCTTAGCCATTCTGACAGGTATAAGATGGTATCTCAAAGTCATTTTGATTTGCATTTCCCTGATGGCTAAGGATGTTGAGCAATTCCTTAAATGTCTTTCACCCATTTGAGAGTCTTCCGTTGAGAATTTTCTGTTTAGATCTGTACCTCATTTTTTTAATTGGATTATTTGGTATTTTGACGTCTAGTTTCTTGAGTTCTTGGGGAAACCCATGGAGACAGCTGATCCAAGCTAGTGGGAGTCCACAGACTCTAGACTGACAGCTGGGGAACCTGCACAGTAACAAACTAGGCCCTCTGAATGTGGGTGACAGTTGTGTGGCTTGAGTCGTTTGTGGGGCCCCTGGCAGTGGGACCAGGTATTGTCCCTAGCGCAATGAACTGGCTTTTTGGAGCCCACTCCCTATCGAGGGACACCATACTCAGTCTTGATGCAGTGGGGAGGGACTTGGTCCTGCCTCAACATAATATGCCAGACTTTGTTGACTTTCCATAGGAGACCTTATTCTCAGTGGATAGAGAGGTGGGGTAGGGAGGAGGTGACATGGGGGGGGAACCAGGAGGAGGGGAAGAAGGGGAAACTATGGTTGGTATGTAAAATGAAAAAAAAAATTCTTAAGTAAAAACAAATCTATTAAGTTTCCCATATTAAAAAAGTAGATATTGGAAGATTTATAACTGCAAACCTTTCAATAAAAACAGATTTATATTTAGGCTATATATCATAATATCAATGATGTGTTTTAATTTTTATTTTACTTTATTTTTCTAGGATATACAGAAAGAGACAGAAGATGTAAAAGGTTCATAAACAAAAGAGGACAATTTAACATAAAATACAGGTATCAAAACACAATATAGCATGTGTTGAAAATATAATTTATCTGGGTGGTGTCAGCACTCTGGAGGAAGAGGCAGACAGATCCCTGTGAATTTGAGGCCAGTGTGGTGTACAAAGTAAGTTACACAGAGAAACCCTATCTCAAAAAACAAAACAAAAAAAAAACAAGAAGAAGAAAAAGAAGAAAAGAAAAGAAAATATAATTTAACTCCAATAGAATGCTTCAGTTATTTTCACAATGTACCTCTGTTGACTGTCCTTACTGCTTCAGTCATTTGATACATGAAGTGATCTTGTGCTACTTTCTTAGTCTTTAATTTCAGACCCCCCATATTGTTAATTATTAGTTTTATTGAGAGAAAATCTCTACAAATGAGATAGATTTGCTGCATGTATGTTTTCTTGGGTGAAGAATCCTGGTCATCCACAAAACACAAAAATGTTCATCTAAAGAATATCTTTCTCCTATTTAAAATAATGGCAAAAGATTAGCTATACTCAGTTTAAGTGCTGATATCTCCAAAAGCATAATACTTGATCTAAATTTCATGAACTCTACTTGAGCCTTTCTAATACAGATGGTAATAAGACTGCCTACTTAAGGCTCATTAAAGTATGTCTTATGTTATCCGTCCTCCCCAAGAATGTCAGCACACATGCATTATTCACAGGAAGCACAGTGAACTTTAAGTAGGGAGATTATACCAGAGGGAAGTAGAAAGCCCTCATTCTCCATTCCAACCCACGCTGTCATCAAAGGCTACTGTGGACACCTTCTTTTCCCCCTCTTTAAAGCTTATCTCCCTTTTTATTATTTCTATCATATTCCTTTTCATCTCCAAAAATATTCACATAACTCTCCTTGTTTTCTATACGGTGTGAAGACACCGGCTGAGTTACTGTAAATGATTCACCACCTTCATGTTGTGAGCTGGACCTTTAAATAACTTATGAAGAAAAAGGCATTGTTTGCCAGATCATTTCCTCCTCCTCTTTGTCCAGAATATCACTGGAGTGAATTAAACTCAGTAAATTAGACAGCATTTGTCTGAAGATTTTAAACCAAATGTTCCAGCCCAGTGTTATAATTTAGGTCAATAAATAATGGCAATTGTACTGAAAAGGTTAGCAAACTTTAAAAGTTAATCACAAATTCTGACACTTCCTTGATGACTGCACAAGTATTTTTCAGGAGCATGTTTCTATGACAGCATATCCACAGGAGAGGCCCATATCTGACTACACACCAATGGAAGATATAAAACTGTTATTATTTAAACATCAATTATGACTTGTGAGGAAATAATGGAACTGAATTTTAAAAGATGCAATAGTCGAGGTAATTCCTGCTTTAATTTGAGTGATTAAATATAAAAAGTGTCAATATAATAAAAATTATTATAAATTATTAACATACATAAATAATGGGACTTATCAGTAATTTCTACATTTATTTGTCCTTGATTATCTTTAGTATTTTGTTTCATAGCTGGGCACAGTAGAGAGATGAGGAAAAAGTTTGAAAAATCAATTGTGATGTATCTTTCTTGAAACTCTTACTTTGCAGAAGGCAGTCTGCTAGTGGATGAAACAAAGGTTATTGCAGATCTGCTTTTCTCCACCATCTGCATGAGCTGAGCAAACTATTTATAAACCCTAACAATGAGTTTCATTATTGATGTAACAAAAAATAGAAACCTATGTTTTTTCTTACAAGAGAATACTAGTGTGGACAAAAATTCTTAGCCCCGAATCTCACAACTTTCCTGGAAAATTGCCTAGGCACAACAACCCTTGTCCTTCCTTGTTCTAACATCAATGTCCACACATTCTCATTTTGAGTATATTAAAGATGGCCAAACTTTCTAACTTGAAAAATCCTTCCACTTAAAATTCTCCTAAGGAAAATTTTTTTCTTGACTTGTTCAAGTTTGAAGCATTTATGAAAAATGTCTGGGCAATGAGTAGTGCTTTTTCCTTGTATATAATACCAGTATATTGGTTTTCTAGATTATTTCTGAATTGTTTAACAAATTGATGATCACATACAGTTCAGCATATCAACACATGTTTATAGCAGTATTTTTCAATAATCAAGACAGGAGGATATTGTGTGGCTTTAGTAATTAGTTATTTATTGAAACTTACATACTGTTCATACATGTACAAATATGGAGGAGAAAAGACAGATCTAAATGCAGAAGAACCGGGATATGTTCAGTAATTTTGCCATCATTTAGGAGGTGAAGAACTGCCACCCCTCCCAGACCAGAGCAGTGCAGAGCAAGTAAGACTTCCTTCCCAAGGGTGCTGTGTGTGGTGATTCTCCCCAAGAGGAGCGCAATTAATGCTGTGAGGACAAATGATGGCATTTCTGTAAAGTGATGACTTGGCTCATAATTTTTGCCCTCGATCCTGTGTGATATAAAGACCCTGCTTCTCGGTGGGCTCTCCAAAGCACACATCTCCAGTCTACTTATGGAGTAAATACAAATAAATGCCAACTTCTGCACAAGTATTCCATGAAACCCTCAAGACCACAAGGAAGGAAAGCCGTCAAATCTACCCAGCCCAGAAGAACTTGTGAGACATGAGGACTAATCACGATATGGTGCTTTAGGTAGATTTTGGGAAACAGGAAATGACATCCAGTAAACGCTACCTGTACTCCTTATCAGTTCATATTGCTATGGAAAACAAAGAGCCTAAAACAGTGTATCAAAATACTGTTTTTATTTCACGGTTCCCATGAGCTCGTATTTTGTTGCTGACTTGTCATCAGCATTTTATACCTTCTGTATATTTGTGTCTTCATCAGCAATTCATTTGTATCAGCATTGGTCTTGCAGATAAAGAGCACTTGATGTTTATTTGACTTCTTTCCCCGGACTCTTGTTCTTTGTTCTTTGTTAGTATAGGTAGACTGCTGTACTTTTCCAACTATTTTATATATTTGAAGGATTAAAAATTGTTTGCTCAGCATTTTCACATGTTTACTTTGTTATATTTTGTTTATTTTGCTATAAAATATCTGGTTAGTCCTATGATCAGAAAATAAACCAGTCTACAATTGTAATAGTTATTCCATCCAGTTAATAAGCAAAACTCCCTGGGAGGTTACAGCAGGCACACTGACTCCCACCCTACTTCACTCTCTTCTCCCTGACTACATTGCTGCATTTATAGCCTCAGATCTCATGAGGATCAAGAACTCACCTGAACTATGTTTGCCTGATTCCAATAGTGACATTAATCAAATGTCTGTATAGAATAGAAAGCTCAGACCTTTGACTTCTACATATTTTTATGACATTTCTGATTACTACTTCATTATAACAATAATATTTATTATTTTATTCTATTTATTAAATTTATTTCTCAATATATCTTTAAACTTTTTCGACCCACTTCAAAATAAAGAGGGCTAGCATGATAATATTATCCTCATTTTTGACAAAATGTAAAAAAAAAAGTCATAAAATTCAATGTGATTTTAAAATTTATTTTAGTTGTAGGGGAAGTTGAGAGCTCCTCTCAGACTTTTCCCTTTGTACTACTACGGAGAAAGCTCCAAGTTCTGTGCATGGAGCCCCAATTTGCCCTTCTTATGTGTAATTCCAGGAAATGGCTTTTGAAACCAGGCATCATTATATATCCCAGAAGTGCTTAGAATCCTTGTCTTCCTGTATCTGTCATTAAAATTAGGGAATTGCAGGCATTTACCCATAGATTTAGATGGGTCTCTTTAATTTTGATTTACTGGAAAGGTTTTTGAGGAAGATACAGACTCTGAGAAAAGGAGCAAAAAGTAGAATAAGAAGAGAAAGAAGAGGAAGGTAAAGCAAAGTAGCAAGAAGGGAGAGAGAGAGCTGAGAAAGAAACAGAGGAGAGGGAGAGGGAGAGGGAGAGGGAGAGGGAGAGGGAGAGAGAGAGAGAGAGAGAGAGAGAGAGAGAGAGAGAGAGAGAGAGAGAAGATTTGAAGGCAAGGTTTTGAGCCAAGCTGTAATGTAGACTAGAAAATTGTAATGCTAAGACTTTCTGAGGCAAGTGTGAAGAAATATCTATACGCCCTAGAAAAGTAACCAATGACAGACCAAAGAAAAGATACTCCAAGACGGCATTGGGTGGGTGAAAACTCACAAAAGCTGTGTGCTGGGGCCTCCTTGCCCAACTCATAGGCAGCTCTACTGAAGCAGTCTTCTCTCTCCAGCATTTCTATACTGCACACACATAGACCTTCAAGGAAGGGGGTCTCTGGATTCTTACAACTTTAGTAAATTTACTGTGGCTTGTGAGATTCTTGAACTTTCTGATTCTTGGAAGCTTCACTAGTTTTCTGAGACTTATAAACCCCTGACCTTTCTACATTACATAAAACTTCAAGTCAGAGGAAAGAATTACTCAAAACATGAAATCAATGTATACATTTCTGTCACCAATTTTTCTCTAGCAGTTAGAGAAAATGTTGGGTTTATGTAGAAGTTTGATCACTTATGATTCTAAGGTGAGGGCAAAACGACAAGATGGACAGCTATTGTTGGTCAAGATGAAGGATAATATAACTGAATAAAGAGAGTCTTAAATGAGGAAAAAGATAATAAATATTGGATTAATTTCTCCTGCTGCACTGATAAGATGCCATGATAAAAAAGACACCGTACAGAAGGGAGAGTTTATTTAGATTTATAGTTCCAGAGAGACAGTTGATATGCCAGGGCAATCATGGCATCAGGTGACCAGACCTAAACCAGAGAGTGAACTGGAAGTGAGCTGAGGCTGGGAATTCTCAAAGCCACACCTAAGGACTAACTTCCCCTATCAAGGCTACACCATCCTCCCAAGCACTGTCCTCAACTGGGGACTAAGTTTTCAAATGAGCCTACTGAGGACATTTCTTATTTTAAACCACCACAAATATGAGCAGATTTGCAGTGACATTACAGCTTAGAGAGTATAAGACTCTGCACACTGCCTGTTGAGTCAGAAAAACAAATGACCTACACTTAAAAAAAAAAATCTGTTTCTTAATCTGGAAAAGTTGGACACTACAAATAAACTTATGATCCTTGTTGTTAAGATTTTATGAAACTTCTTTTGGTACTTTTCTAAATTTGGAATGCATGCCATTTAGTGCCTGTGTTCTCAATTCAATTATGAATGCTTTGCAAAGCAATGGTCAGTTGTAAAAAAAAGATAACTTCCTTGCAAGCAATGAAGATTATATTCCACACTGTGTTTATATATATATATATATATTATAGGCAGGTACAGAGAGTGTGCATTTGCTTGCATTTATTGTAAAACCTTGCAAAGAAATTAGTATTCCTCCATCTGAAACTTTTTTTAGTGTAATTTATTTCTAAAGTTTTGAACATCCTCTGGACTAATTTTGTCATTATGTCACATTAGCACTAATTGAACAGACTCAGATTTAGAGCCTTGTTGTTCTAAATGAAACATATTTTAAGTTCCCAGAAACACAGACTGTCATTGCTCCTTGTGCTAAATTAAATTGCTTACAAATTATATAGCTATGTCTAAAAGTAAATGGAATTTATAGCTAAAACTTTTCTGAAACTTTTAAGAGAAATCATGATTATAAAGAAAACATTAAGAGCCTGATGCACTAGAATGTGCTCTTGAGCACAGAAGAAAATAATGGCATAAGTATTGGCCTTTAGTATCTAAAATCCTTCCAGCTTAAGTGTACTTTAGACTTGAGTCTTGAGAAATACCTGAGTAGTCAAAACAGTAACTGTAACAACCTGTAAAGATACAAAACCCTGAGACTGCAGAGATGGTTCTGCAGTTAAGAGTCCATTGCCCTTACTGAGGATACGTGTAGATTCCCAGCATCAATGTTGGGTGGCCTGCAACCACATGTAACTCTAGCTCCAGACCATCTTCTCTGCACATGGCAAGTACATTAAGCTGGACACATACACCTCCACACAAACAGATGTACATAATAAAAAGTATCTTGTTAAAATTATTTTTTAGATTGAGGTAAGTTCTCACTATGTCATCCCAGCTGGTCTTTCCAGCTAGAAGAGACTGGCCTCCAACTGGCAGAGATCCATATGCTTCTACCCCCTAAGTGCTGGAATTAAAGACATGTGATACCACACAGGCAAAATGATTTTTTTTTTTTGGTTTTTCGAGACAGGGTTTCTCTGTGTAGCTTTGCACCTTTCCTGGAACTCACTTTGGAGACCAGGCTGGCCTCGAACTCACAGAGATCCACCTGCCTTTGCCTCCCGAGTGCTGGGATTAAAGGCGTGCACCACCACCGCCCGGCCGCAAAATGATTTTTATAAGAAAGAATGTAGGATTCATGTGCACATATATACTTTGCCAAAGTATTCTTTATTCTAAAAATACTCAACACCCAAATAACTCTTTTTAGAGAAGCTTAGTAATCATTAGAGAGTTAAACAGTAATGATGCTGTATTTACAAACTAGATTGCCTCCAGGAATATCTCAGACTATGGGCATATCTACATGTCACTTATACTATCATACAACAGTTACTCTTTTTTAGTCTAACTAGATACAATCAACAGCCAGTAATTACAAGAGAAATTATGGATGAGTTAATAATGTCTGAGAATTTAGCAACACCTTTGTAATCACTCATATACTGATGAAAATGATCTTTAAAAACATAAGCTCACTTTCTCATTATTTTTCTTGTTTGTACCCAGGTGTAGTTATTATTGAAAGGTCAGTGATCGGCAGTGATGATGGCTAAACAAACACTGAATTGTAATTGGCCATGGCTTACAGCATGCGTGTTTCTAGACGTAGCGTATGCCACAGCAATTAATAAGATTTTGCTTACCGTTATGCTAAAAGCATAGGAAGGCTAAAAATATTTTTGTTTAAATTAGTTGTAAGATTTAATAATTTTCCAAATTAGACATTGATGATTTTATTAATCTAGTTTTGAAGGCATTTCCATAATATATCTATTTCCCAGAAACAAAGTAGCATTAAAAATTTAAAGTGTGATTAATTTGAAATAATTAGCATTTTTGTAGTGTTATAATAATGCCATTGTTGATAACATTAAAAAGTCAGCATCATTTGAAGTTTACTTAAAAGTTATAATGCACAGAGCTCCATATACTTGATGTATTTTATGTTCTACTAAAGTTTTTGTAATTTTTAAACTTACTGTCATTATTTTAGGAAAATATGCACATTATTTTCTTTTCTTGAGAATTAACAATGTTTTGTTAAAATAAGCATGTAATTTAGGATTTTAATTACAAGAAATTAAGTTTCTAAGTATTATTCTATCAAACTGATGGAACATACATCAACTTTCTGTGAAAGAAGAACATGCAATTAAATGGAATTAGTAAATCGGGATATTTATTATGCAGGTTTCTCAAAAAATTGGAAGTAGAATTGTTGGATATGAATTAAGCTTATGTGAGGATATAAAAAACTTGTGGCATGGAAATCAGAACATTGATGCTGATATTTCTCAAGAAAGGAATTTGGAATGCCAACAAATGTGAGCAAAAACACAACAACACCTGTGAGCCTCCTCCACTTCTAGAGAAAATTTAGGGTAAATGATATTCTGTACCTCACACGTTTTTCTGAAGAAAAATGACATGGTTGTGCTTTATATAACCTTGAGTATGCTGCTCATGAAGCAGGCTTCTATGCTGAGCTGTAAACTTGTAACTGTTATCAATGGGGTGCATATAATAAAAAGAGCCTTGTCTTGCAAAACGCACTCAAGTGCTTGGCTGCTGGAGTCCCCTGGTTTCCTGCTTCAGTTCTTATGGCATTAATCAGGAGAGGCCACTTGCCCAACCTCGCACAGAACTAATGTAATGTCTATTAATTCCAGTACTGGGCACATAAAGAAAGGAAGTTAGTGTGTCAAAAACCAGGTTGCACTTATTAATACTTCATTATTATGTAATTAGTCTAAATGTCAATGGCCAAATGTATAAAAACATGATTGCACACATACATGTACACACACATACACACACACACACACATACACACACACACACACACACACACACACATACATAAAGGGACACATTTCTGTTATAAAAATATGAGGTCCAGTCGTCTGTGGTAGTAGTATGGGTAGCTTCAGAAGTTATGGTGTTAAGTGAAATAAACCACAGGTGGAAAGTGAAAGTAGTTTCTCAGGCTGCTGAAAGATCAGAAAGCTGATTTTATTATTATTATTAAGAAAATTTTTTCATTCATTTTACACACCAATCAAAGATCCCCCTTTTCCCTCCCCCCCCCCCCCCCCCAGCCTTGCCCTCCCAACAACCCCCCACTCCCCACCACAAGAAGGCAAGACCTCCCATAAGGAAGCACATCCAGTAGAGGCAAGTCCAAGCCCATGCCCCTGCCTCAAGCTGCACGAGGTGTCCCTTTATAGGTAGTGGGCTCCAAAACGCCCACTCATGCAGCAGGGATGGATTCTGATCCTACAGCCAGGGTCCCCCAAGCAGAACAAGCCACACAACTGTCTCGCCACACAGAAGGCCTAGTCCAGTCCCATGCAGGCTCTACAGCCATTGATCCAACTTTCATGAGTTCCCACTAGCTTGGTTTAGTCATCTCTACAGGTTTCCCCATCATGATCCTGTTGCACTTGCTCATAGAATCCTTCTTCTCTCTCTTCGACTGGACTCCTGGAGTTACGCCTGGTGTTTGGCTGTGGATCTCTGCATCTGCCTCCATCAGTCACTGGAGAAAAGCTCTGTGACGACAGTTAAGGCACTGAAAGCAGAACACTAGTAAAGGGGGGACTTGGGGAGGTGGCCCAGGTCAGCGGTGATGAGTGCTCACGCTCTGTGACTCAGCAGCATGGAAGTTATTAGCAAGAGTGCATCTCTGACCGGCTCAGAACGAGTATTTTAAATGTGCTTCCTACAGAGATGATAAAAGTTGAAGGTAAGGAGTTAATCATTGCCCAGTTATTCAATAGTTTTGTACTCCAGTCCACAAATCTTCCCATGTTCAATATGCACATTTCATTTTGCACAATTCTTGTCCTAATTTTGCCACCACACACCAAATTTAATAACCATTTCTGGTTCCATGAATTTTACTATGCCATCCATTCAACTCTTTTTCTTCAAGAATCCTTAATCTTGCCCCGTCTCAGGTAATTTTTCATTCTATTTCATTTTTCCTCAGGTGTTGAGAATTCAGCCTAGGTCTCATGCATGCCAGGCAAGTGCTCTACGGGTGAATTAAAAGCACAGTTGTAATATTCTGTTCTTCAAAAATCACTTTGCTTTCTAGCAACTAAACCACATCTTAAGTTATACTATTCTAACACATGAAATGTCCACTCTATATTTTGATTACATGATGTGTTTTATAGGAATGCATGATGAAATTTTAATCCTAGATTGTATCACATCTTCATCTAGAATTAGTGTAGTGATTTGAATGTGAAGTGTCCCATAGACTCATATATTTAAACACTGGTCTTTGACTGATGATACTCATTTGAAAGGTTACGGGTCCGTAAGGTGTGCAGCCTTACTGGAAAAAGTGTATCACGGGGGATAAGCTTTGGGATTTACAGCATTGACCTGGTTGCTACTCAATCTCTGTGCTTCTTGTGTCTGGATGGAAATTCGATGAAACAGTGTTCTGCTTTGGTCCCCTGCTGCCATTTTGTCCCTGACATTATGGACTCATCTTATGGAATTATAAACCCAAACAAACACTTCTCCTATAAATTGCTTCTGGTCATGATTTCTCATCACAGTAACCAGAAAAGTATTTAATAAAGTTAAGCTAATTCATCTTCTGCCACTCAAAATCTCATTTTGCTAATTAGAAGTCTTTTTATATTTTAATTAAAATATAACAAGAAATTGAAATTATTTGAATCAAGCTCTTTT
>CABHPH010046344.1:0-10584 GCA_902168325.1 Peromyscus nudipes | reverse complement strand
CTTTGCTGACTCGCCCTTGGCCCGCTCCCCCATGGACTAACGCTTTGCAGAACTCCAGCGGGCAGAGGCCTCCAGCTGTTCATTGGCGTGGCCCACTGCGCGGGTCTTGGGGCAGCCGCATGAACTTGGCAAGGCAGAGTTTCTCAGAAATCCACAACCATTTCAGCTGGCTGAGGTCACTGCAGCTACTGGGGCCTTGTGACTCCTCAGTTTGCAATTCTTCAGAGCTAGCCAGCAGGGAACCAGAAAAATCTCCTAGGAGGGTAGTAGACCCTAAGGGAGGCAATAAAAACAAAAAGCTAACCTCAGAAGCAGCGCGGGTTTTATCCTGGGATTTCTGGAACTGGGGGGGGGGGGAGTGAAGGTGTGATTTGTACATCTGTGTACTTATGTGTTAGCAGGTCTGAGAGCATGGAGTATCCGTACATACTGTTAACATTCGGCTTTGGTCTTTCGTGGACATGAATTCCGGTTGAGATTTCACCTTAACACACACAAACATCAGGCAGCCCGTGAAGACATCTGCTGAAGGTACTTGCGAAGATGAAAGTCTATGACCAGAGACCTGGGACTCCCCCTCACTGAGCCAGCACCTCCAGAGCGCCAGGCTCCCCGACATTGCATTGCTTCTGATGAACCTCAGTTACTTTTTTCTAACTCGGGTTACACTTTGTGTTTTCTCTGGAAAAGAAAGAGGCAAGGCATGGAGGAGAAGGAAAGAAACCCTGCATCTTCAAGTGTAGAAAGGCTTTTAAATTTTCCCCAGACTTTATCATTACTTAGATTTGCTGCTCATTAACCCAGCCGGCATGGTGCACATCTTCTGCGAATGTTTTAAATTAAGAGCCACATCTCAGTAAGATACCAAACTCTGCTCTGTCCTCCTTGGTCCCCACTGGGAAACACCAGTGAAATTTAAAATCCATCTTATCAGAAATATGCAAGATGATTTTGGTTGCAGATAGCTTGACTGGAATATGACTTTCTCTATGATGTAATCAGAGATCTTAAAAGAAAACACTTTCTCAGTGGCGCTTGGTCACGCCTGTGATAAATTAGATACATTAATAATGAGCTGGGAGCATGACTCTGCTCGTAAAGCACTTGCCATATAAAACTGACCACCTGAGTTCAGATCCCCAGAACCCACTCGAAAGCAGGCTGCATGTGTCTTTAATCTCAGCAACCCTATTGGGAGATGGGAGGTGGAGGCAGGAGAATCTTCACAAGCTTGCAGGCCAGCTAGGCTGGCAAAGGCTCCAGTGAATGAGAAGAGAAGCCGGCCTCAAACATGGCGGTAGGCAAAGACCGAACCCAGGATTATCCTTTGACATTAAAAATCATATAAGCGCTAAATGTGGTGGTACATGTCTTTAATCCCCGGCAATGAAGAGGCAGAGGCAGGTGGATCTCTGTGAGTTCCAGCCAACCAGGGCTATACAGTAAGACCTGTCTCAAACAAAAATGAAACACCCCAAACCAAGAAATCCCAAAGTCATGTAAGAGGCATTTGTAAAGTAGTTGAAAACTTGGACTGGAAGGTATTTATGTAAGTATAAACTACATAGGTTTAGCATTGTCCAAGCTGCATGTTCCACTGATTAGCTTTGAGATTTCCTCTGCCCAACACACACACACACACACACACACACACACACACACACACACACTTTTTAAAATTAATAACAAATGTTTACTGATAACTGAAGCCAACCCCCTTTCCTCTCATTGTTAAATAATATTAGAATATAATTTGCTTTCCTCTCTCTATGTTTAAGCCACACTGAGAGTAAGTGAAAGTGACTTAGCGACTTACACCAGGAAGTCCCTGCTTCCAAAAGTCAAGGCTATAGCTAGCCAAAACAGCTCGCTTATCAGTATTAACCAGCTAACCCAAAAGACTTTCTTCAACTCCTCCATTCCCAACAACCCCAAATCAATACGTCATGAACTCTCCCCAAATGCAACCCTTTATCTGATTGCAAACCCCAATATCCAGGGGGTTAAGGCCAGGACCTTAACCCTGCACACACACCCCTGACTCCCTCTCTGAGGGACCTGAAGGCTGTCTCTGGGGAGCTCACCTTTACTACGATAAGCCTGATCTACCGGGTTGCTTGAGTTTTTCTCTCTGGGTCCGCCAAGCCCCGGCCGTCCCGCAGCCCACTTATAAAATAAACACACGGATGCTTATATTATTTAAACTGTTTGGTCTAATGGCTCAGGCTTCTAGCTATCTAGTTCTTACATCTTAAATTAACCCATTTTTATAAATCTAGACCTTGCCACATAGCTCGTGGCTTACCAGTATCTTACATGTTGGTACTCATGGCGGCGGCTGGCAGCTTCTCCTGACTCAGCCTTTCTGTTTCCAGAATTTTCTTTTCTGCTTGTCCTGCCTATACTTCCTGCCTGGCTACTGGCCAATCAGCATTTTATTTACACAGAGCGATATCCACAGCAGTTCTCAGGTCACAAGCAGCAAGACAATGATTTAAGGTGATGATTTGGGGCAAATCAATCTGTTTTGCAGGCAAAATTGGGCATGATTATGTTTGCCACACAACAATACCTCAGAACAAGGCAAAATGCTGTGCTTGTAAAGTGTGACTTGTGTTGTGCTTTTTACTTTTCTGGTTGTTTGATTTGGAACAAGTCATTTGATTTTATTTTTCCTCAAAATTTCAGTTCCCCTAAGTGTTAAGTATGCAACATATTTTTTTCATATGCAACATATTTATGTTGTTGTTGTTGTATACATCTGTCACGTCTGACAGCCCAGTGTGCATCGTGGAGTTAATGTTCGATAAATATTACTTTCTTCTCATTTGTTCTCCTGACACCTTGTCCTAAAAGCCGTGCTACACAATACATGCCCCTGTCTGGTAGAATGGTACATTTCACACGAGGCACAGGATGCAATAATTAACTGTTCCATACCAAAAGCCAGACTCTGTTATTTCAGCAAAAGCTTTCCTTATGTGGGGATGTTTTAGACAGCACAATCCTGGGATGAATTTGTGTTTATATTTGCCAAAAGCTTACAGGACACAGGGTTATTCTAAAACAAACTGTAAGGACTTGAGAAGGTGGCTCTGCAGGAAGTGGAAGGACATCCTGCCCCACTTCCTGATCCAGAAGTCTGCAGGTGACCCCACACAGGAAAGGCACACCAGTGTAGCAGCTAGCCCATCACCTGTACTGTGCACAGGGCAGGGAGCCAATCTCTGTTACTCCCTAGAACCACTGATCACACATCTTCACCCCCAGCAGCAGACAAGAAAACAGTGGTGGTTTCTTGTATGTATGTGTATGTATATATATACTTTTCTATATACACCTTACTCAGCATCACAATAGATGAAGACCATGGAAAGCAAAGGGAAAACTAACATGCAGATAATATAAGGACAACTTACAGTTTGGGATTTCTGCTCCTGACTCAATCTGAGCGACAAGAGTTTTGTCCCATGGGTTTCACAGTCTATCAGATTTGATGATGAAACTCGGACCCTATATTCTAAGGAAGGGAATTAGTTTCACCAAGGAAGGTCTAAGGCAGACCCCAGAAAATACATTCATGTAATTTTAATATGCAATGGACAGGGGCTGAGCATGTAGCTCAGTGGTAGGGTGCTTCCATAGCATGCACAAGGCTCTGGGTTCGATACCCAGCACCTCAGAAGAAAATTGCTGAGGATATGAAAAAGGCAGAGATCGTCTGGAAGCAAATGAGTGGAATGTGCAGCTTGGACAATGCTAAACCTATGTAGCTCAGACTAGATGTTAATTACCAATCCAGCCAAATACCTTCCAGTGAGTTCTCAAGGACTTTACAAATGTCTCTCATATGATTTGGGGGTTTCTTGGTTTGGGTGTTTTGTTTTGTGTTTGTTTGAGCCAGGGTCTCACTGTATAGCCCTGGCTGGCCTGGAACTCGCAGAGATCCACCTGCCTCTGCCTCCCGTTTGCTGGGGACTAAAGCTGTGTGCCACCACACCTAACTCTTATATGATTTTCAATAAACCTATCAGCAGCCCCACATATCTCTACACCCTTATACTTTCATATAAACTCCCCAACCCTTTTTTTCTCTGATTGTTGGTTCATTCATTCAACGAACATTTACTAAAACCTACTATGTGCCAGTCTGTTTTAGGTGCTAAGACACAGGGCTGACTGATAGACAAGATCCCTGCTCTTAGAGTCAAGAAGGTAAACAAAAGGATTCCTGTGCTTTCCGAGGAAGTGATAAAAGATAGGATTCTCTGGCACAGATGTCAGGGGTGAGGAGAGGTTTGGGGATGAGAGTGTCTCTCTGAAGCAGTGAACTTGAAGTTTGACTGAACTGGACGCAGCTTTTCGAGGGCCAGGCTCTAGAACTCCTGGTACAAAGGCTGTGGAACAGGACAGACCTCAGCATTTCCCAGGAACTGATAGGGCCCAGTATCGCTGACACAGAGTGTGGGCGAGAAATTGGCATGCAAAAAAAAAAAAAGTGATGAGGCCGCATCCGACTGGACTTTGCCAATTATAATAAAAAGGTGGGTTTAATAAGAATTGCGGTGGGGGAGCTATTAAAGAATTTGTTGAAAGCATTGAAAGGGGGAGCACAGCCTGGTGGGTGATAATTTGAAGCTTACTTGAGCTGCAGGACACTAGGGTGGGGAATGAGGACAGTGTGGAGTCATGACACCAGTTATCATTAGGTTTCCAACACATAATGGTAGCCAGATGGATGCTCTCAGGGTCATGATTTAGTGACAGTGGTTTGGGCTGACCCCTGCTTCCCTCTGTCTTCTGTGGTAGGAGTCGCTGGCAGTATGTAATATGTCACCATGCAGCCAAGTTGGGCTGGTTTCCCCACATCCATCCATCCACCCCACAGGAGTGCCTGCCTCTGGGAATAACGGACACACAGCCTTGTGTTCTCTGGAATCCCTGGGTTCCTGGAAGCCGCTGGGCTGTAGGATGAACTTCACCCTCTGAATTAGCCTGGAGGTGTTTTTCCCTGAACATTTAGACTTCTACATATCTTCATCCAAGGCTGTTTTTCCCTTTATCTCTAAACTGGACCTCAAATTAAACAATAAGCTAGCAGAACCAATTCCGTATTCAGCCATAATTCTAGTCATTTTTTAAATTGTAATATTGGCGTGTTCTCAATTAAAAAACAGTATTGCTCGCCTTACTAATTAGACTCAGAGGCTAATAAGGTATACCCCATCTCCACAGAGATGGACAATCTGATTTGAGTTTGAACATCTGTTTTCACCGGCCAGACGATCATTCCTTTTGCCTATGAAACTCGTGGTGTCAGAAACCAAAAGGAAGTATGACTTTGCTGCTGACGTAAGGAAGCCAGGTCCCCACTGCCACAGTGGCCTCCTTAGCCAGCCTGGACAAACCCCAGCAAGTCTGAGTTTCCATAGGAAGAGCTCACGGGCCACAAATACTGCATTATCTCTGAATCCTACTTGCTGGCATGTGAATGAGAGAAGCCATCCTCGAAGGGGAAACAATCCAGGAGAGAAAAGACAGCTTGAAGAACTCAGGGTAATGGTTATGGAACTCACACTGTTCCCTAATGTAGCATCCATTTTTCTTTGTTCTGTAACCAGCGTTTTAAATCTTTAAATTGCCTTAATACACAGAGACTTATTCTTACTTATGAATGCCCAACCTTAGCTTGGCTTATTTCTAGCCACCTTTTCTTATATTATCCCATCTACCTTTTGCCTCTGGGCTTTTACCTTTCTCTAGTCTACATCTCTTTCTTTCCTTCTTATTCTGTGGTTGGCTGTGTTGCTGGGTGGTTGGCCCCTAGCATCTCCCTCTCCTTCTTTTCTTGTTTCTCTTCTTCTTTCTTTTTCCCCTTCTATTTATTCTCTCTGTCCGCCAGCCCCGCCTATCCCTTCTCCTACCTTGCTATTGGCCATTCAGCTCTTTATTAGACCAATCAGGTGTTTTAGGCAGGCAAAGAAACACAGCTTCACAGAGTTAAACAAATGCAATGTAAACACAATCCTGGGCAAGGGCTGTCCTTAAATCAAGAACTGTGGCTAACAATGTGGGCACACGCCTTTAATCCCAACACTCGGGTGGCAGAGGCAGGCAGAACTCTGTGAGTTCAAGGCCACAGAGTTCAAGGCCAAGCCTGGTCTACAGAGTGAGTTCCAGGACAGCCAGAGCTATGCAGAGAAACCTTATCTTGAAAAATAAAAAAAGTAACATAGTTTTGCATCATTAAACAAATATTCCACAGCGTAAAAGAATGTAACACAGCTTTAACTAATATCCCACAGCATCATGCCCATTCCGCAACAGTGCCTCCCATCTCTGTAGTTTGTGTGCCCTCTCTCCTGCTGTCCATCATTCCTTCTTCCTCTCCCTCTCCCTTCTCTCTCCTCCTTCCTCTTTCTCTCATACACACACCACACCATATCAAGTTACATCATAATATAATTTGTATTTTATTTCATTGTATATATCAACTGTACATGACACTGTTTAAAAAGACATTTTCCTGTAAGTATATAAAATAGAATTTTAGCAGGTTTCTCTTGTGTCTATACTGAGCCTCTATTTTGTTTTGAATTCCTGGATCTTCCTTTCTCTATCTTAGGAAACATTTCTCTAACTGTCTTACTGCAAAAAGAGATGGTAGGTAGTGGGGACCCACATTGTTAGCCACAGTTCTTGATTTAAGGACAGCCCTTGCCCAGATTTGCTCCATCCACCCTAGGATCCTGAGTCCTAGGAGGCTGGAGGCTGTTTTTGGGTGTGAGTCTAAAGTGATAGAAGCCACATTCCAGTCACCCTGAAAGGGTCTTTCAGATATTAGTGTTGACATGCAAAGAAGAGAAGGAGACTTTGGGGAGCATTAGAACCCTGTGTTCCAGTAAGCTTTGAGACTTTACCCTTCCCATAAGTACATTGGACAGGGAATAGCCTGTCTTGGCCTACTTAAACTGTGTTTCACTCAATAAAAGAAGTCTGGCTAAAAGAGTGACTATTTCCCCCTCTTAATCTTAGTTATATTTGATTACTGAAGTCATGTCTTAGTCATTTTGGCATTTTAGAATTGTCCTAAATTAACTTACAAATAGGATCACAGTAAAAGAATATACAGTGGCATTCTCTGTCTGCGTTTGAAATAAAGAGCCAAGTATAGAAAACTTCATCAATTGTAGACAACTTCATCTCTGATCCCACTCAACATAGGAAGCCAAATACTTAGGCACCCTCAGATCTAAGGTTCAGCATCCTTCCCCAGGCAGATGGAAAGTTCTCAGAAGGTCCTGTCATCAAAGTGGGATTTAGAGTTAGTTCAAACTGATAAATAAAACATGCAGCCCCAACCCCACACTGCTGGGCATTAACAACTTGTGCTAAATGATTAAGGCAATTCATTGGCACAAGCCAAGCCTCAAAGAGCTGTTGTCCTTGACGGGTTCTTGGGTTCTTAACTTCACTTTTCCTGCTTTCCTTCTAGTAAACTGAAAGATAAGGCATGTGCAATGGGCAGGGGGTAATGCAGAGACTCAACCTGCTCAGAATGCTGAGAATCAGTGATTGTGAGTGCTGAGCCACAGATGGGTCACCTAGGCCATTCTCCTGTTGTGGAATAATCTTTTTGTACACTGTGAAGATGTGTCACTGTTATTGGTTTAAGAAAAAAGCTGGCCGGGCGGTGGTGGTGCACGCCTTTAATCCCAGCACTCGGGAGGCAGAGACAGGCGGATCTTTGTGAGTTCGAGGCCAGCCTGGTCTCCAAAGCGAGATCCATGAAAGGCACAAAGCTACACAGAGAAACCCTGTCTTGAAAAACAAAAAACAAAAAAAAAAGAAAAAAGAAAAAAGCTGAACAGCCAATAGCTAGGCATGATTTTCAGGCACAGAGGATGATGGAAGAAGAAGGATGGAGATACCAGGAGTCGCTAGCCAGATGGAGAGGAAGCAGGATGGGGAGTGTAAAGGTAATCAAGCCACATAAAAGAATGTGTATTAAAAGATATGGGCTAATTTAAGTTATAAGAACTAGTTAGGAATAAGCCTAAGCTATCAGCCGGAGCTTTCATAATTAATAATAAGTCTCTGTATCATTTTTTGTGAGCTTGCAGCCCAAAAAGAAAAATCTGTCTACATCCTCCCATCCAAGGGTCAGAACACTGCAGAAGAATGGGCAGAGAGAATCTAAGAGTCAGAGGACTCATAGGAGAGCTGTGAAATGCTGTCTTCTGGACACAGCATGGCTGATGCACACATTAATTCAAAGCAGCTATGGTCGTACAAGATCAAGCCAATCAAAATTCCAGCAAAGATAGAGGACAGGGCTCCTGATGCCCCCACCCCTAGCTGAGGAGCTGTTGGCATTTGATGGCTGCTAGGGGAGGAAAGAGTCACTTTCCTTTGGGAATGTGGCCACTGGTAGGTTCTCATGCTTCAGTGGATGACATACCACCTAAGGCTGACTCAATCAGTTCTTAGGGAATGGTGCCAGGAACTTGGCTATGATAAGACACCAAGGAAGACTCTTGAGATAAAAACCTTATTGGCAAAGATGAGCAGGACTAGGCCAAAGAACTGAGTCATTTGAAAATGCACAGAATCCTGACCCGCTGTCTTAGTTAAGGTTCTATTGCTGTGAAGAGACACCATGACCAAGGCAACTCCTATAAAAGAAAACCTTTAAATTGGGATGTCTTGCTTAAAGTTCAGAGGTTTAGTCCATTATCATCATGACAGGAAGCAAGGCAGCGTGTAGGCAGACTCCGGAGAAGGAGCCGGGAGTTCTTACATCTTGACCCAAAGGCAATAGGAAGTGGTCTGAGACACTGGGTGTGGCTTGAGCATATGAGACCTCAAAGCCTCCCTCCACAGTGACACACTTCCTCCAACAAGGACACACCTCCTAATAGTGTCACTCCCTTTGGGAGCCATTTTCTTTCAAACCACCACACCCACACACCACCATGTACTTATTTTGCCTTTTCCATTGTCCTAAATTTACACAGCCTCCATCTGCTCTTCATAACAACCAGGTTTAAGGAGTTAAATGACTAAATGTGGTGGCTGGCAGAATAAAGCAAGAACAAATGAAGATGTCCTGTGGGCTTTGCAATAAGATCAAATCCTTGTGCAACTAATGCTACAGGAGTACACTGTAGGGAGTGGAGAAAGACTTGCGTGAACGTGCAAAGAGGAAATGAAGTCCTGGGTGAATGTGCATTGTTGACATGGGAACAGCCATGTCAAGGACCCAGTGACTCAAACCCACTGGAATGGCAAAGCCTTCCCCTGGAGTAAGGCTCAGAAGGATGGCAATGTCTTCCTCTGGTCTAAATTCTAATGTTGATAGTGTGCACAAGTGTTTATGATCCGTGTAAACAAAAACTAGCAACTGTAGCTTCTCTTCCCAGTGTTTACAGGCTGAGGCAACTCAGCTATAGAGACCTCCTCCTGAGACTAACTAACTCCTCCCTACTGTGATGGACATAATAAATACATCGAGTTTCCAGGGAGTTGTGGAGTTTGTGCGACTCCATCAGAATACACACAGTCCACCCAATCCTAGCATTTCTGTACATGTATGTGTCTGTGTATATGTTCTTCCTTTATTCCCTCACTGCCCCTAGTCATGGCTCCAGGACCAATCCATGCTGGATGTGGAAGCACATGATTTAGTAAAGTAAGGGGTGAGGAGTACGTTATCTAAGTAGTCATGAGACATTGTGAGCCAGCCTAATGGAGCAAAATTCTAACAAGACTGCAGTGAAAGGTGACATTCAAGCCACTGATGGAGATGGAAGAAGATTAACATGAGAACACAATGCAAGATTGCTGTGGAATAATGCTTTTGTACACTGTTTTAATAAAACACTGATTGGCCAGTAGCCAGGCAGGAAGTAGAGGCGGGATAGGCAGACAAGGAGAATTCTGGGAAGAGGAAGACTGAGTGAGGAGATGCCAGCCCATTCATTGTCCAGGAAGCAGCATGTAATGGTACACAAGTAAAGCCTTGGAACATGTGGAGACATATAGATTAATAGAAATGGGCTGAGTTTAAATGTAAGAGCTAGTCAGTGGTAGGCCTGAGCTAATGGTCAAGCAGTTTTAGTTAATATAAGCATCTGTGTGTTTACCTGGGTCTGAGCTGCTGCGGACCAGGCAGGACACAGAAACCCTTCAATTACACAAGATGACTAAGTGGGAATTCACCAGGTAAAAAAGAATCAGGCATATCTGGAAGCTGATGTACCACCCTGTGGTAAATTAGATGGGCTAATTCTTTCACTCTGCTAGGAATCAGTATGATGATACTAAGATTGGGTAGGGCTAGGTAATGATGGAGCTCACTTCTCTGGGTCCTTATTTCTCTACTTAATTGACTTCCTTGAATGCACGTTATCCATTTCTTTATGAATGAATCCTTTCTATGAGATACTGAGTTTATATAACTATTGGATGGTTTTCCATTGTGAGGTCATCTTTGCAGTTGAGAGTCCCTGCTGTCAGCCCCCTTGGTGAATTAAAAAGCCAGTACCTTTTTGGTCCACCACACTGGTTTTAGTGAAGGTTGGG
>CABHPH010046342.1:0-18827 GCA_902168325.1 Peromyscus nudipes | reverse complement strand
TCTATCTATCTATCTATCTATCTATCTATCTATCTATCTATCTATCATCAATCGTCTATCTAGCTCTGTCTCTTTGTCACTGTGACCAAATACTTGACAAGACAGAAGCAACTTGAGAGGAAGGATTGACCTGAGATCACAGTGTAGAAGGTACAGTCCATTATAGCAGGGATGGCATGGAGTCAGGACCAACTCTTGTCTCCGGCAGCAGGAAGGTGAGGTGACTAGTCAAATCACACCAACCAGGCAGTATAGAGCTTAGGTGAGGAGGCCAGGCTACGATTCTTTTTTTTTTTTAAATTTATTTATTTTTACTTCATGTGCATTGGTGTTTTGCCACAGGTGTCAGGTCCCCTGGAACTGGAACTACAGACAGTTGTGAGCTGCCATGTGGGTGCTGGGAATTGAACCCAGGTCTTCTGGAAGAGCATCCCTGCGCTTAACCACTGAGCCATCTCTCCAGCCCCCAGGCTACAATTCTTAAAGGCCTGCCCCTACCTTATCTAGTCATGCTTCCACACCAAAGGGCCCATTGCCTCCCCAAGATAGGGCCAGAAGCTGAGGACCAATAATTTATTCACACAAGCCCGCAGGGGAACATTTCATATTCATGTTATGAAAGTCTGTCTGTCTGCCTACTACTTGGGATTTCTCTTCTGTGAGTGATCTGTTTGTACCTTCTGTTCATTTTCCATTTTGATGTCTCTTAATGGTTGTAGAGACTTGTTAGAGCCTTCAATTACACTGTGAACAAATACCCCTTCCTCATCTGAGGCTTGTACTGTCACAGTCTATCTAACACACAGCTTCTCATTTTTTAATTTGATCAAATTCATCAATTTTTTTAAACAAAAATCTATGGTTTGTGCTTTTGTCTTAAGAGAAAATGCTGTTCTTGAAGACACTCTGGTGTATTTTCTTATAAAGTTGTAAAGGTTTTAAAGTTTGAGAAAACCATTTGGGTTTTAACCTGCCTCGCATTTGGTTTTGATCAGCTATGAGTTAAGGACTCCAATGTGATCTTTCCAAGTGAGTAGCCAGTGCTCTCAGGTTTGAATTCCATAGTCAGGTGTTTTTTCCGGTGACGTACATGTGCTGCCACTTCTTTACAAATGTGTAAATCTGTTTCTGACTTGTTTCTTCTGTTTTTATTGATTAGCTTGGTCTGCTAATCAGACCAGGTGACTTAGGCAGTAGAAAATTGTGGAGACCAAGTAAGTCTTAGGTCAATGTCCCGGGACGACTGGCCCCTGGTGAGGTCTCGCTCCTGGTTGCAGACTTCCACTTTCTGTCATTACAAGGGGCCTGACATTTCTCTTTCTTCCTCTTCTAATAAGTCCGTTGAATTAGGGCCCCTCCCTGGGGCCTCATCATCTAACCTTAATTATAGCCTGAAGGCTCTGCCATACTGGGGTCAGAACTCCGGCATGACTGTTTGGGGAGGCACCATTTATTTCATAGCATTGGTCTCTTGGCCTGTACTTCACTAATACATTCTTGACTTAATGAGTGAATGGCAGGATTCACAGGCATCAGGTTTCCCTCTGTTTTTCTTTGTAAGGTGCTGGTCAGTTTTTTTGTCCTCTATATGCGTTTCAAGTTCACTTGTCAAGTTGAGTTAAGCATTTTGTCAGTTTTCAGGACCATTGTTCTGTCAGGATGTAATTTATTGGTTTCAGAGCAGATACAACACATTTATTCATTTATTATTACTATCATCATCATCATCATCATCATCATCATCATCATCATCATCATTCCAGGGTGATATTTTCCAGACAGAGTCTTGTTATGTAGCTGAGGCTGACCTCAAATCCTTCTGTCTCAGCTCCTTTAGTGCAGGGATTACAGGCGTGCACCACAACACCTGGCCCAATATGCTTAACTTCCAGACTCTTTACATTTTGCACAGTGTTTTTGCTGACATCACTCTGGCCTGGGATCACATCCAGAACCTCATGTTGTACTTGGTTTTCATCTTCCCATATTCACTCTGTAATAGTGTCTCAGTCTTTGTCTCTCATGAATTTAACGTATTGAGAAGGGCCAGGACGATTGTTTCATAGGATATTCTTCAGTTTGAATTTTTCTGACATCTCTTATCATTAGAATGAAGTTATGAATTCTTACTAATAATATTGTAAGGGAGCTGGGCAGTAGTGGTGCATGCCTTTAATCCCAGTACTTGTGAGGCAGAAACAGGTGGATCTCTGAGTTTGAGACTAGCCTGGTCTACAGAGTGAGTTCCAGGGCAGCCAGGGCTACACAGAGAAACCCTGTCTTGAAAAACCAAAACAGAAAAAAAATACTTTAAAGGCTTAATAACCTAGCTACATTATTAGTTTGAATGTTCATATGTAAGCTGTCTTTATATTAAAAAAATTAACTTTTACTATATTTTGTGTCTTTGTGAATGCATGCCACGTGTATACACTTCTTTGGGTGCCAGAAGAGGGAATTGGATCCCTTGGAATTAGAGTTATAGGAAATTGTGAGCTGCCCAAATGGCAACTGGGAACTGAACTTGAATCCTTTGAAAGAGCAGGAAGTGCTCTCAACCACTGGGGTGTCTCTCCAGCTCCTGTCTTGAGTGTTTTAATGCAGTTAATTATATTAGATATTCTGATTACAAATACAGAGAGGAGAATATAGCTTGTCTTAGTTAGGGCTTTATTGTTGTGAAGAGACACCATGACCATGGCAACTCTTATAAAGGAAAACATTTCATGGAGGCTGGCTTACAGTTTCAGAGCTTTAGTCCATTATCATGGTGAGAAACATGGCAGTATGCAGGCAGACGTGGTGCTGGAGAAGGAGCTGAGAGTTCAACATCTTGATCCACAGGCAGCAGAAAGAGACTGTGTATCACCCTGGGCGTAGCTTGAGTATATAAGCCCTCAAAGCTATCCTCCACAGTGACACACTTGCTCCAAGAAGGCCACACCTGTTCCAACAAAGTCACATCTATTCCAACAACACCTATTCCTATGGGCCAAGCATCCAAACACATGAGTCTCTGGGGCCATACCTATTCAAACCACCACATTCTACCTCCCCAATACTGGAATTATTGGTAGGTGTCACCATACTTGGTCATTCTGTTTCATTGAAATAATTGGTATTATATATATATATATATATATATATATATATACATACACACACCTATATATGTATATATGACACAAATTATATATATATATGAAATCGTTGTTCCTTTAAAGTTTTTACAAAACTTATCCCTAAATCTTTCTGGGTTGTACTTAGAGTGGAGGCAGGTCAGCTTTTGACTACAGACTTACTGTCTGATTGTTCTTTTTTTATGCAAATCTTGTTTTTTGTTTAGCAAATTTTATGAATTCATGATTTGCTATAAAATTATTTCAGATTTGGAATTCATTCACAGAATTTATAATATTATTTCATTTGTTTGTTTTTTCAAGACAGGGTTTCTCTGTGTAGTCCTGGCTGTCCTGGAATTAGCTCTGTAGACCAGGCTGGCCTCTAACTCACAGAGATCCTCCTGCCTCTGCCTCCTGAGTGCTGGGATTGAAGGCGTACACCACCGCTACCTGTCTAAATAATAGTATTCTAATGGAGGCAGTTTTTTTTTGAAGCAGTTTTTTAAATTTTCTCTATAATTATGGATATTTTCCATAGACACATTCCCCACCTTTCTTTATACCTTCCTTTTAAAGATGTTATGTATAGCTCATTTTTCCCAATATGATATTATTTTAAATAAATTGTCTTTAAAAAAATCTTAAACTTTTTTTTATCTTCATGTTTTTGTTTTTGTTTTTGTTTTGCATTGGTGTTTTGCCTGCATGTGTGTCTCTGTGAGAGTGTGGGATCCCCTGGAACTGGAGTTAAAGACAGTTGTAAGTTGCCATTGTGGGTGCTAGGAATTGAACCCAGGTCCTCTGAAAGAGCAGCCAGTGCTATTAATCTCTCCAGACCCTTAAATCAATTGTCTTACTCCATTTATGATATATTCTCTCAGGCAATTGGATGTGAGTAGATCACTATGTGTGTCCTCTTTGCCACATTTTCTTCAGCTCCATCCTCTATTTTTTGTCTTCCGTTGGATATTTCCCACTCTCTGGGTTTCCTCCCTTCACTGCTGTGCAGTCTAGAAACCGTGTTTCCATCTGTTTGCTGTTCGTCTTAGATTCTGAGCCCTGTGTTTTAGCTATATACAATGCAAGATTTGGTGTTCACATTACTTTAATCATCAAGAGACCTCTTCGCCTTGTCTTTATTGCCCAGGATTTGGTAAACATGAAATTGTAGCCATTTTAATGGGCATAAACTGAACTCAATCGCGTATTGGATCAATTCCTGTGCTTTTCTTCAGCAATTTAAATGTAGGTTAGTTTCGTTTGTTTAGTGTTAAATCTGTGCTATGCTTCAGTAAGCGGAATAAGACTCTGCATCTGTGGCTTCCGTCAGCGGTTACACATACTGAACAGAAGTTACTGGACGGAAGGGGAAGGTGGGTGGTAGGTCTAGTGGGAAGGAAGAAACAGAGCTGACTGTGTGCTGCCTTGCTGGGAGCTTCAGGGCTGTTCCGCTTCCCAGGGAGGGTAGACGTAGATGAGATGGGGCGGGATCTTATCCCTAAGCAGTGACCACCAGGAGCCTCAGATAACAAAGAGGCTGAGACACATTTCATAGCTGGCCTATTACAACAGACTCATCCCATTCATTGGATACCCATGGTGCCTGTCTTTCTGTTTTATTTTTAATTTTTTATGGAAAGCCTCAGATTCATCAGTATCACCTGGAATGGGTGCACTACAGTACTTCCGGGGTACTACCAGGCTATCTTTTGCTCCACCTCAGCCTTTTGCTGATTTTCTTGAATTGCTTTTGGTTTGTCCTCTCTCTCTCTCTCTCTCTCTCTCTCTCTCTCTCTCTCTCTCTCTCTCTCTCTCTCTCTCTCTTTTTGTCTGTTCAATGCTGCTGTCCAGTCTCCACCAGGCTCTATCTTCAACCCTATTTTTGTCTGTAAAAGGTGGGAAGTCTCTTCCTTCAACTATCAGCTGTGGTTATCTCTGTCTTCTTGATTGGTCTCATGGCTTCATTTATTGCTTTGCCTTCTTCTCCTGACACAGAAGACCCTCCAGCTCACTCACTGCAGCAAACATTCATCTCTTACTACCTCAGCCTCTTGCTTGATGTTCCTTTCCATGTCCTATATTCTGTGACACACACATAGGTTTATGCAATGTCTTGTCCCAGTATATCCATTTTTAATGTTGGAACAAGGCTATGTGAACTGAAAAAGGAACACACCTATCTGTGTGGGAGGTCCTGCACGTAAGTGACTGGTCAGAACTTCCTGATTGTGTAGAATTGGAATGTTGTAGCTCAAGAGCCAAAATTATCTTACTTAATCATTAGTCTCATTAATAGCAATTTAGCACCCACTTCTGTATCTAACCTAACATCTTTGACTATCAGGTAAAACCTTTGCAGTGCATGAACTCAAGAGACCATTGGCTTCCACCAACCCAAAGTTAAGAATGTTATTAGCTAGCATCTGAACCTATAGCAAAGATTTCCCTACTCAGCTATAAATCTGTCATCTCCACCAATGTACTTAGTAAGTTTATTGATGGTTTTTTGTTCTGTGACTATAAAAAGTACATGTAACTACTTCTACAGTGGAACATGTTATTTGGAGCAATGTGAATCTATATTCCCTCAGCCATGCTCACTCATATTTGGCTCGGAAAAAACTCTGTCATTCTTTTTCACAGTGAGAACTATGTCCTATGACAACAGCTACATGGATAGTAAGCTTCCTCCATATGTGTTTGAAGATATTTCAATCATGGCTTCACTTTTGATGTTAATTTTGCTGGGTATAAAAATTCTTGCTTGGTAAATATTTCCCTTCAGCATTTTGAAGATACCTTTGGCTTATATTGTTAATTATAGGAAATTTCTGTTAGTGAATTTGCCTTTTCTCTGGTAGTTCTTATATAATAGTTCTCACTGTTTTATGATGAAGTCTGTATCTGTCCTGGTGATAGTGGGTACAGCTTTGATCTAAGGACTCATGTTTTCAATTATGCATATTTGTCCACAAACTTTTCCTCATAGCCATCCCTGTTCTCCCCCCTTTCCTTTTATCAGCAGTGTTTATCAGAGTAGGTTGATCCTCTTCGGGTTACTTCTGCAGGTTACTATTGGAGACAATTACTTCTAATAAAAATGGCCTTTCTAGCCTCAACCTTCTGTCTCTGTGATCAGTGGAGAGGCAAGCCCAGACATCTGAGTTCATGCCAAGGGATCATCTCCTATGTGTCTCCTATTTACTGCCTGTGTTCACTTTCCTCTAACCTGGGGATTGTTAGTGAGACTTTAAAATTTCAGAGCCTCACCTTTCCTACTTTTGCTGAAAAGGCATGTGTAAAAATCTGATACATCCAGTGTCCCTCCTCTGGCCTCCTGTATGAAGAAATTTGCCTAGAGTTGTATCTCTTTGTGTGCTATTTGTATATTTTTGGTCACTCTGAACCTTGTGGGTTTGCTTTTGGAGACAGGGTCTGGAGCTCACTCTGTAGCAGATCTTGAACTCATGGTGATCCTCCTGCTCCAGTCTCCCAAGTGTGTGATTTCATGTATGAATCACCATGCCTGACTTGAACTTGGTTTTTATTTTAGCGTGAACAGCAGAGAAACACAGGCTCCATGCTCTACTACATATTAAGAGTAACAGTAGTTGCTGAGATGATTTGACACAACAATAGGTCAAAGTGATACTCAGTGTTCCCATTTGTGTGTGCATGCACTCAGAAGCAAGGAGTCAATCTTGGGTGTAGTTCCTCAGGAGATGTCCATCTTTGGACAGGGTCTCTCATTGGCTAGACTGGCTGGCCAGCAAACTGTAGGGATTCTCCTGTCTCCACCTCCCCAGCACTGGAAGTACAGACAAGCCCTCACGATGTAGTCAAGGCCTGTTGTGAACTTGTGATTCTCCTGCTTCAGCCTCCTGAGTTGTGAGGATTGCAGGCATGTGCCATCAAGCTTGGCCTAATAGTGAAAATTCCTAAGGCTATGTTTGGATTTACCTGTGAAAGTAATTTTGAATACACTCAAGAGATTGTACCTAAAACTCTTACGTGCTTTGTTGTGTAGTCTGCTGTTGTATCGTTAGTTTCTCATTTGACTGGACTTCAAATCTCTACCCCCTCCCTCCCTTCCTCTTCCCTTTCTTCCTTCAGACAAAGTTTTGTTATCTAGTGAGGCTGATTTCAAACTCAAGCTCTTCCTTCCCCAGTCTCCTGAATGCTGAGATCTTACCCACCACCATGCCCGGTACTAATTTTCTTTCTTTCTAAGTAATTGGATATTTTGATCTTTATGAAGCTTGCTGTTAACTGCTGCCTTGTAACCAGGATGATGGCCCATTTCTTAAATTTGATGTGGTTATACTGAGGTGTGGATGTATACACAGTAACAACGATGTTGATTTAACAGGGAAGCAACTAGAATATGGAACTATTACTCATAAGGCACTAGTTTTAGAATAAAATTAAGTTTTTTGTTCCCTCAACAGATTTTTTTTTGCATGTATATTTGTGTAAGTGTGCATGTTCACATGTGGGTGGATGCATGTGGATAACAGAAGTGGGTTTTTTCCTCAATCATTCTCCATTTTATTTACTGGGGTGGGGGTCTCTTGTTGAATCTAGAGCTCAAGGATTTGACTGCTCTTTCAAAGGACCCACATTTGGTTCCCCGCAGATGTATGGTGATTCACAATCATTTGTAACTTCATTCCCAGGGGACCCACTGTCCTCTAGCTAATTAGGGATCCACTGTCTCTGCCTCTCTAGTATTGGGATTACAGGTGAGTTACTGTGCCTACCAAGGTTTTACACAAGTGCTAGTGAGCTAAACTCTGATCATCACACTTTTTCAGCAAGATCTTTCTGGTTTTTAAACAAGTAGAATATATATTATCAATAAAATTCTTAGACAAAATTACTACTGTGGGTTTTTGTGAGAAAACCGTTCCAGCTTGTTCCATAATAGCCAAAATGGAAAGCCAGACACCTGCTAAAACTTAGGAGGCCTCTTTCTACCAAACAGGAGGACTTTCTAACAAACCTATCAATGTTTAACAATTTTAACAAGGTTGTAAAATGTGTTGTATGTTAGCTGTGAATCATTTCACAGTAAAATCTGTAGATTCCTGGCAAAGTCATCTTCAGTGCAAGCCATGTGTTTGCAGCCAGACTTGGAATGATGTGAGTGTGAGAAGCTAAAATCAGATTTCAGAAGAAACCCAGATGCTGGAGTGGGCAGCCCCAGAGTCTTGCTTGAGTTCTGTCTAAACTCTCTTTGACAAGTGGTTCCCTGGCATTTCCAACTCTGAGAGGTAAGATGAGGCAGACACCAGCATAAGAGTGGGATATAGTTCTGAAAACAGTTCCCTGCTGTTTTTAGACCTTCTGTAACCACTATCTTCTGGTAATGTCACTACATACAGCATGGTCTACTAAAAAAAATGGAGATCTAGGGCCTAGTGTGATGGCTCAGCAGTTAAGAACACTGGCTGCTCTTTCAGAGGACCCGAGTTTGATTCCCAGCATACACTTGGTGACTCACAATGATCTGTAACTTCAGTCCTAGGGAATCCACCTCCATCTTCTGGCTTCTGTGGGTACTGCACACATGTGGTGCACAGACACAACACACATACACGTAATAAAGGTTGAAAATAAAGGTCTAGTGAAAGGAAGAAAAACACAGGGACAGGATGAGGCGTGATGTTCCTGTGGATAGAATTTCACCTAAGGCTGCTGTGGCCTGTCCCACTAAGAAATCATGAAAACAACATGCTATGGAAATTCAGACAACAATATCCATCTGTACAAACTTTCCTGACCCAAAGATTGCCACTGGAAAGTAGCTACTGTGCTTTTTCATTAGAAGGCTGAGGGATGGATTGCTGGGCACAAGGGAGTGGTCATCTTGGTTCACCAGAGAAATGAATGTAATAGACTGGCATTCCCACCCACTGGACTCTATGAGGGTTTGCTTTGGCCAGCTCTCTTGTGCATTCATCCCATGGTACTGAGGGAATCATGAAAGCAGAGGTGATTCAACAGTGTTTGTCACCACTGCGATAAGGCAGCCCCAAGTTGAAGGGGAAAGGTCCGCTTAAAAGGGTGACTTCATGCTGTGCCGTGACACTGACTTTCCTGGCTTCTATTGAAATCAGTTCAAGTTAGTTAAGAGGATTAACTAGTTAAGAGGATTAACTAGTTAAGTTGCTATGGGGCACCTTGATCAGTTTTGAACTGTGATCTTGGCACAAATAGTTGTAACCAACACAGTATCTATGTACAAATGCAATTTCAGATATGACTCTAGAATATTCTATTATAGCTTGCTTTCCTAGCTGGTCTACAAAGACACACCCAAGACTTTCTTTTCAAGCTTTTTTCAGCAGTCTTTGTTTTGTTTCTTCAGTGCTAGAGATAAAACTCAGGGCCTTGTGCATGCCAGGTAAGCACTACACTGCCAAGTCATTGCACTGTTGTATCCAGTCATTGTGTTCTTGTGCATGAATGAAGAACCTCGCAGTGGCCCTGGTTTCTACATATTATGACACTAGACACACTGTTTGCAGAGAATAAAGTTTGTGATTCTAAAATCAAGCTTCTAAATGTGCAGAGTCCTTACTTTAAGACAATAGCTACTTGCATTTGCAAAGTTCTTCTTAGTTTATAAATCCCTTCCCATATATTTGCTTTATTTTGTAAATACATTCTTATAATCCAGTATCATCATTCTTACTTTAAGCTTGAAGACACAGAGGCTCAAGGTTTTAAGAAACTTGATTAAAGTCAAACAGTTAGGCTGGCATAGGTGAAGGGGTCCCAGGCACTAGGTGCAGGCTTTATAATCTCGTGTATGGGGTGACTACCTTGGGTTGTCTCTATATCACTGGCTTTCTAGCTTTCATGAACCACAGTGAGTCCCTGCCACCAGCTGACTTGGTTTACACACAGTATCTTAATTCACTTTCTATTGCTGTGATAAACACCATGACTATAAGCAACATGGGGAGTACAGGGGTTATTTTATCTTCTACATTGCAATTTATCATCAGGGGAAACCTAGGCAGGAACTCAAGTAGAGCATGATCCTGGAGGCAGGAACAGAAGCAGAGGCCTTGGAGAAATGTAGCATGTGGCTTGCTCAGTTTGCTTTCTTATATAATATAGGACCAGGTGGCACCATACAAAGTGGGCCAGGCCCTCCTACATCAATCATCAATCAAGATAGTGCCCAACTGAGGTCCCCTCTTCCCAGATGACCCTGGCTTGTGTCAGGTTGACAACAAAACAAAACAAAACAAAACAAAACAAAATAAACAACAACAACAAACTGACCAGCACACACAGGATCCTTCACACAGCACTTACACCTACTATTCCTGTGGTTTCTATTTTAGTTACTCAGTTCTATTTTCCTTTAAGTATCCTGTCATATTGAAGTGACCCCATGATACAAACATAGGCCATGACACAGAGTTTGAATGAAACTTATATTCACTTGCCTCTTTGGGAACTAGAGGAATGTTGGCAATGGAGGAGAGACAGAAAGACATGTGCATGTTTCTGTGGTTGGACAGGAAGGAAGGGCTGGTCATGTGGTCTGTTGTCAGAAGATGTGGAAAGCTGGGCAGTGGATGGAGTGGTTGAGAACATAACTCCACTCTGCCCCCTTCCTTTGCATTCAGTTGACTTGACTTGTTGTCTGTGTTGACTGGCTCAGTCTGCTCAGAATTTCCTCCCTGTTCCTAATTTTCTTCTTCAGATACTGCTGAAGACGTTTGAGGGAAGTCTTTTGGCCAGTGTCAAGGCCAGACTTTGAATCTCATCAGAGAGCCTTCTGATTCTCCTAGCCTTCATGTGTGTACGAGTAGGTAAAAATACCTGTACACACATTCTCTCTCCTAGAATGATTAATGAAATAAAGGACTATCTTCATTACCTTTCCATTGCTGTGAAGAGGCACCATGACCAAAGCATTTAATCGAGGGCTTGCTTATCATTTCAAAGGTGAGTCCATTACCATCATAGTAGAGAGCTTGGCAGCAGGCAGGCAGGAGTGGTGCTGAGCAAAGAGCATGTAGCTGAGAGCTTACATCTTATCCTTAAGTTAGAGACAGAGATGGAGAGAGACATAGAAATAGAGATAGATGGATGGAGGGAGAGATAGACAGACAGATAGGTCAAAAGAGAGAGAGAGAAAGAGAGAGGGAGAGAGAAAGAGAGAGGAGAGAGAGAGAGAGAGAGAGAGAGAGAGAGAGAGAGAGAGAGAGAGAGAGAGAGAGAAAGAGACAAGGCTTGGGGGTGGGCTTTTGAAATCCAAAGCCCACCTCCAGTGAGACACTTCCTAATCCTTCCCAAACAGTTCCACCAACTAGGGACCAAGCATTCAAACGTATGAACCTACAGAGGCCATTCCCATTCAAACCACCACAAGCACCTCAGACACAGCAATGTTGACAGATCATACCGTGTCCCAGAGAGGTGGGAGAAGGCTTGGAACCAGCATCAAGTGGGAACTACAGCTGTACTGAGGGGGCCATCTGATGGAGGAGCCCCTTAGAGAGTAAGCCTTTGTTCAGAAAAAGCCAGACAGGAATCCTGGTGTATGTCTGCTGGTGCTTACCACTGGCCAGACCCAAAGGACACTGATCAACAGAAAGCCTCCCGAAGTCCAGAAAGCAGGGAGAGCAGTCAGCTAACGTGCAGTACGTCATGAATGGAGTAAAACTCTTGTATGTAATCTTGTCATGAACTGGACCACCCTTTCCAAGTCCCCGTTTTGAAGCCACACCCTGACAAATGCCTGGTTTCCCTTTTCCTTTGTCCCCAGGCTCATTTGTTGCTGGGTGGCCTCAGACTACGTCCTGGGTGACTCACTGGTGGCAGCTTTTCCTTCCTCCTGCAGCCAGCACAGGTGAAGCCATGCTTGGCAGGGACTCTTGTTAAAAGACTTAATAAGCTTCAGATGGAATTACCAAAGGCAATTTCTTCATACGTGGTCTTTTGCCCAGGGAAGCGATATGGGATGATCTTTTCTTCCTGAAGGACTGGAAAGCTCTGGAAACTGAATGAACCTTTTGAGTAAAGATTGGGGATGTGAAGCAATCTGTGCTTGGCTACAAGAGGGTGAGCTAGCTCTTCTGAACTGTATCACAGGAGGTTAGCCATTGGGTATTACAGAGAGAATGCCCCTCGCCAGCCTAGAGAAGGCTGTAGTCAGAGGCTGGTTTCTTGGTGTTCTTGGGCATGGGGAGTTATGGCAGGCTGTGAACATTTTCCTGCTGTAGGCATCAAGGTGGCCAGTATGCTGAGGGGTGATCATGTAGGTGAAGGGGAAGCAATGAGAATTGAAATGAAGAGGGTCTGGGGAGCTGGCCAGATAGCCTTGCCCTCAGGGCATGAGAGGGAAACCCCAGGTGAATCCTTATGTCACAGAAGACACCCGTGACCAGAACCCAAACTAACTCTATGTCCCTAGTTCTAACCCTAATGTAGAAGATAACCCTAACTCAAACCCTATCCAAATCCAAGACTAAGCTTAAATTTCGCCCTAACCCTAATCATGGACATAACACTAACCTTAACCTTAGCTCTAGCACTAATCCTAATCCCAAATCTATCCCTAATTAAATCCCACTCAAAATCCATCTCTAACTGTAGCTCTAGCCCTAAGCTTAGCCCCAGTCTTGACACCAGCTTAAGGCTATCCCAGCTCTGGTCCTGGTTCTAAGCTTAGTTCAAGAGAAGGGACAGAGAGAAGGAGAGGGAGGAGGAGAAGGAGGAGAGAGGGGAGGAAACTACAACTGAAAGCCTAATCTCAACCATAATCCGCATCCTAACTCAGCCCTAACCTTAGTCCTACATTAACCCTAACTCCAGTCCTAGACATAACATCACCCCGCCACTAGTCTCAGCCCTAGTAGGAGTGAGTTCAGGCTTCTCCTAAACTGGCTTACAAAGTGCTACCCACCTTCCTTTAGGTCAGCTGACTACTTAGCATGCAAGATAGGTTGGTAACAGTGTTCTGGAAGAGTGACTGTCACTCTGGAAGGTGGTTCAGTCAACCTGCATTTTCCCGTCTATTGGCTGGAGACAGCACCAGACCTTTATCCTGCTGTGCTTCCCACAGCTGCCCTGAAGGTGCAGGGTTTACAGGAGGCTCACCATAGTCATGCATGAGGGAATATGTCCCTGAAATGTTAAACAATTCCCACAGTCCTTTATGAAAGATCCTGTGTTCTGTGCCAAAGCCTTTTGTGTGGTTAAGGATATCTTCAGCTCTAAGTAGGACTGCCTCTGGGGGTCACTCCCTTCCAACAGATGAGGAATCTGGGTTCCTCAAGTCCAACGGCTTGTTGGAGATCTCCGTGTTAGACAGCAGAACATGGGCTCTGCACCTGCATTCCGGGGTTCAAGCCCATTTCAGGTCCCTTTTGTCACATGCTCCAAGTTACTGCCCTCCTTCAGGCCCCTGGCCAAGGCCAGTGTCTTGTGGTTGATGATCAGCAGAATGTCGCTAACCCAGAACTACTCCCTTTTGAGTTGGCTGTCACCAAGAGGATGGTTTTGTAGGAATCAAGTTCCAGCTGGCTCTCCTCCTGAAGTCATTTGCACTCCCAGCTCACTCATGGATGACCTTAGCCAACACCTTTTCTCTCTCAACTCCATCTCTTGGTTTTTAAAATTTATTTTTATTTTACATGTGTGAGTGCTTGTGTGTGCGCGTGTGTGTGTGTGTGTGTGTGTGTGTGTGTGTGTGTGTGTGTGTGTCCATGCATGCGTGTACCACCTTTGTGCAAAAGAGGATGATGGCTGGAAGAGAATGTTGGATCCCCTGGAACAAGAGTTACAGACAGTTGTGAGCCACTGGGAACCAGACTAAGGTCCTCTGCAGGAGCATCAAGGACTCTCTAGCCCCCTAGTCTCTCAGTTTTAAAAGATCCAATCTGAAGGCTGGTGGACTAATTAGATGAGATAATGTTCATGGAATACAGTAAGAGGTTAATCAATGCTAGTTCCCCTCTCTCCTTGAGCATGACAAGAACCCAAGGGGTTCCCCCATACTCTCTGGGAGTGTCTTGCATTGTCTTGAAGGTGGAAGGACAATTCTGAGCCACAGAGACATTGCTGTATCAGTTTAAATATCAAACTGGTGTTCCCATGAAGCTGGTTATGCCCACACTAGCCCTTTCCACCAGAACAGCTGTGAGCTAAGAAGATGAACAGTTCACAGCTCCCTTCTTTGTCAGATGATTGGCCCAAATTGCATCACAGTCAGAAGAGACCAGGGAGTCCAGGGGATCTAGGCCCAGGTGACTGATGAGCACTGTACTCGTTAAGTCATGGAGGAAGGCTCCTTTGAGATGGTCAAGCCCACCTCTAACTGAGGAATCTGTGTTGCACACAGGGAAAGATATTGTCCCTCCTGTGTCTGGAGTCTGGCCCTCAGGCACCAATGGCACAGTTGTTCTTGTCATGATGTGGTTCAGGTACACAACAAAGTCAATTCTATTGACTGATATCTTTTGTTTTTCTTTCCACTGTTGGGAATCCATTCCTTGGTTCTTATACAGTATATGTGGCACTGGATTCATCCTGAGGCAGGTCCTTCTTTCTTTAGCAGTATGCCAGAATGCATGCATATTGGATTGCTTTCTTGACACAAGTCAAGTACCCCAGCATTGCTTGTTTTGTGCCCCAGTGTCTGGTCTCTATCAGCTGCGTGTAGAATCTTTGTGTTTTACACTGTGTGTGGGACGTTGATGTGGCTAAAGAGTCAGTGAATAGTGATGTCTAGGTGAGGTTCTGCTCAGAGTCTCTGCTGGCCAAAGGCAAGCTGGGAAGATTGAACTTTTGACTTCTGAATCCCAGCCAATCTAGCCAAATTTCTTCCTAGGTGACAGCCTTTGAGAAATGCCATGAGCCAGATCAGATAGCAGTCAAAGGGGAGACATATAATAACTATTCCATGCTAACCTACACCTTTCATTGTTCAGCTGAGTCACCAAGGAGGAAATACTTCCTAGAGAAGTTTTAGGCTCAAATGGTGATCTGGCAGCTGGTGGACACACATGGTCACATTTATTCTTACTCCCTGCATTCTCAGAGCTAAGCACTTATGAAAAATCAGTGTTCTTTCAAAAGCCCCACCCCATGAACAGCAGGGGGTGAAACACATGACCGCTTCTTTTCTGCAATAAACCAGGCTAACCTTTCAGAAATCATCAAAGTCTCTTACGAAAGATGCAGAAAGCAAACACACCTGACTCAATGAACTTTTTGCACAACAGCTGAGAAGCCACATAAACCCTGTGTCTTTTTTCCAAGTGGGAAAAATGTGCCTGAATCAAGAAGTGCGATTGGGAATTTGGAGACAGGAGTCTCTTCTCTTCTCTGACTCAAAGGTTTTCCTCGGGTTGCCGTGTGCTGAATTGTCTGTCCTGACAGACTCTATTGTAACACGAATTGCTAAATGATCTTATTAATTGAAAACCCGGAGCCAGACATTGGGGTGAAAGCTGAAAGATCAGAGAAACAGAACAAGCCACAGCCAACCTCACCTCACCAACTCCTCAGCCTGGAAGCCTCTGAGTCCTCACCCTGAGGGTCTCAGTTGAACTGCTGCTTAGTTCCTGTCTCCTCACGTCTTATATACCGTTCTCCACCCAGCCATGCCACTTCCTGGGATTAAAAGTGTGTGTGCTTTCCAAGCAAAGGCATGGGATCTCAAGTGTTGGGATTAAAGGTGTGTGCCAGCACTGCCTGACTCTGTCTCAGTGTGGCCTTGAACTCACAGAGATCCAGTGAGTTCTCCCAAGTGATAAGATTAAGGGTGTGTGCCACCACCTGGACTCTATGTCTAATCTAGGGGCTGGCTATGTCCTCTGATCCCCAGATAAGTTTTATTGTGGTGCACAATATATCACCACATTTAGGGTACACAATATATCACCATATTTCCCCTTTTTTGTCTAAAATAGTAAAAGGTTATAACTAATATAAGAAAAAAATATGTACAATAAGTATATACAATCAAGAGTTCCATTAACAATATCTAGTCCATTAACATTTGACAGATTCAGACAAAAACTTCCATTATTTATCCTATTTTGGTGGGTCCAAAATGTTGTACCTAATTAACTTCCTATCCTAACTTGTATTACCAACCAAAAACTATCTTTTGATGTCTTTCAAACTTATACATGTTACACCCCTTTCGTGAGTTTCCCTTATGAATTTGTTAACAAGGAAAACTATAACTGTAACTATCTAATCTTCAACTCCCTCAGAGACCCGAGAAGGAAATAATATTAACTGAGTAAAGAGAAAGTGCAAGCAAGCAACTTCCAAAAAAATGTGAGAAGTGACAGAAACAGCTGGCTGCCTGGACAGTCACCCAAGGTTCCTCTGCAGTGTTAGGGCATCATCTTCGGCCTACAGGCCTAGCATATCTGACAGAAGTTTCTGTGAAGCAGTTTTCTGTCTTGGCGAGAATTGGCAGTCCTTTGATTTGTGTCCTGCTTGTCCATTTTGGACAGCATACTGTCAGTAGTCGAGGCAAGGGCACTTTCTTGCCCAGTGGCTAACTTTGGCACAAAGAAAGTAAACTCCATATAGAGTTTCTTCAACACCCATCATCTTCTTTGAAGTAGATTGGTGCTGCCAGGAGCAGACATGTCTCATTATCATTAAAAAAGAAAAAAAGTCTATGTTATTAAATGCCATATTCTGTAGATCTCTGAAGTGTTTGAAGATGACCTATCTATCTAAAATACATCTCTGCTTGACCTTGAAAACATACCTAACATGACTACAAGTTCAATTGTAATGACTAACTACTAACTTACATTTCTTTATTATCCTAAATAGTTGGTAATAATAACTTTCAAGGACTAGCAATTTGCATTACATTGTTTAATGAGCTATATAGATATAATACCTTGAACAAGATTAGAAATATATGTATAGTATTTTCTAAGAAAATCAATCTCAAATTTGTATCAAAATACATAATTTGTATACAATATACAAAAATCCAATCTAATGTAAAATATTTAAAACTAGTAGTTGCTTTTTTTAAAAAGTAGATTCAATAATCTACCTTTTTATCTTATCATATCCTTGTTCTCTTTTTTTTCTTTTCAGAGTAGATTCAATAATCTACCCTTTACTCTTTTATTTTATATCTCTTTTTTGAGAGTAGATTCAATAATCTACCCTTTACTCTTATTTTATATCTCTTTTTTGAGAGTAGATTCAATAATCTACTTCTTGTCTATATCCTCTTTTTTCTTTTTCTTTTTTTTCAAACAAGAACTCTGAATCTAATCTCCTTGTTTAGTTTTTTTTCCTGACCATTATCAATGAACAACTTGTAACCAACCATCCTAAACAATGAGAATTATCCATAACCCATTGAAAGACCAAAAACCACCCACCCCACCTCTTGGGAATATGGGTGTCATGTTCTTAAAATTACTTCCTGCTGTCTGGGGACAATGGCATCTTTAAGGGATCCTGAAAAGACAAATTTTGGGCTAATTATCTAGTCCTGGGAGAGGTAGTGTATCATTTGTTGTCCAGTCTCTGCATAATGGGAAAATGCAGGGCTTGTCTCAAGTTCTTGTTCGAGTAGTTTGTGAGGCTGGATCATCTCAGCTGGCCATCTTGAAATTGTCCTGAGCAGTTTGTAGTCCAAAGCAGATCTTTGGGTGGTGTTTGTCAGCTTGGTGGTATTACCATAGTCTTTTTGGAGACTTCAGAGATTGCATTAGGTCAGATTATTCCTTTCCTTGGTAATTTTTTTCTGGGTAGTTCTTCCTTCTTCTTTGGATGCTTATTTGTCCGAAGGCCTTTAAGTTCCTCAAGATGGTTGTTTTTATTTTCCTGAAAAGACAGAAACAAAACACTTCCCCAACTCTAACTTTGGGGAATTTCCAAGTCTAATCTTCATCAATTTTGATTTGTGATTTCTCCTGTGTTTTTGTTCTCTCTTCTATAGCTGTTCTATCATCCAGAGCAGTATGGTGTTTTACAATAGGCATTAGGTTCTTTAATTGCTCTGGGAAGGAGTTTCTTCCATGATGACAGGAAAGGATGAACCGAATTTGTTATGGGGGCCTGAGAGAGGCCCCTCAGGGAGTTTCCCAATGGCAAAGGCAAAGGATAACCTTGTTTGTCCCTTGTTGATCTACATTTGTTAGTCCAACGTTTGCCTTTACCACACCTTCTGCATAATCCAGAAGAGAGGGGCATTCTGTTGGGATTATTCCTTGAAAAAACGTTGTTTCTAGGAATGCCCTGTTTACAGTCCCTTTTTAGGTGACCTTATTTACCACAATTGAAACACTTGACTTTACTATTTTTCTTCAAACCTCTGGAAATCACCTCTCTTATCCACCTCTCTTATCTTATCATGGTCATGAGATTCAATATTAATTGTATCTGGGATCCATTTTTCCAAGGGTGCTGATCTTGTCTTTAATGGCCTAATTACCCTTTTACATTGTGCATTAGGATTTTCAAAAGCCAGAGATTCATTTATTATCTGTCTAGCTTCTGAATTTGGTATCATTCTATTTACTGCTGAAGACAGCCTTTGTAAGAAATCCTGAAGGTTTCTTTTGGGCCCTGTATAACTTTTGTAAATGACTCAATTTTCTTCCCTACTGCTTCAGTTCTGTCCTAAGCATTCAAGGCTGCCATTTGGCATAAAATTAGGGTGTCGTCATCATACAAAGATTG
>CABHPH010046336.1:0-11396 GCA_902168325.1 Peromyscus nudipes | reverse complement strand
CAAAGGAGATTGTGAAGTTATCAAAATAGATAATTGTACTTAAGCCCAGCTTGGCTTATAGACAAAAGAAATGTTCTTGTCCTAAATGAGACAAATAAATTCAATTTTGAGGTAGAAATGGAGTTTTTATGACCATTTCTATTGATTACACATTGAGTAGTACTTATACTTGGAGATTTATTTTCAAAGTGTCTGTCCCACAAGTATATCTAGAATTCTCCCTGTAAAAATTATTTATTCAAGCTGAGATTTTTCAGCTGAACTTAACATTCTTAGAAACAGCTTCATACTTTGTGAAAGTGGATTGGTGGGCAATTGACTGAAACAGAAATTTATTTATGAGGTAATTGATTATTTACTTTCAGGCTAGATAACAAAGAATATACTATAAGTAGTTTTTGTCACACCATCTGGACATGATGGTCCTGTATAGTTACCTGGACAACCAACTTAGCCAGAAGTAAACAGACTCATCCTAGAAGAACATTGGAATTACGCATTTAATTCTGTGACAGAATTGCTTTCATGAACTCAGAAACGTATTATGCTATGTTTCCTATGACACTAAATTGCCACAAGTTTTCTTAGTAGGTAAGCCCTTACCAACATATTTCTTGTAAAATTTTAATGACAGTGTCCAGGTTACCAAGAATTTGATTACTTCTTTCATTATATACCATAGACAATAAATTGAATTCACTGCAAATTTTAAATTCTGGATTTAGTTTCACTTTACCAAACTGGTCATGCTCCCAAAGTTCCATAGTTTCCCAAGAGAATGCCATCAAGTGGGGACCAAATGTTCAAATATAGAGCCCTTGGGAGGTGTTTTTCATCTGAATGATAGTAGCACTGTAGTTTAAGTGGCAGCAATTTGGCTATTTAGCTTGATTTCACAATTAAGAGAATGAATGCATACTTGTAAATAATAACTGCATGTGTCACCAGCCTGGAGTTTAAACTTCAAGCGAAAATTTTTGTTTGTTATCATTTTCCCGGAAATTCTAGAAATTAATAAGGTATAAATATAGTATGCATTTTAAAGACAGAGTTCATAGAATTACTTAATAGGTTGTATGGAAGATCTAAATACAATTTTAGAATCTAAGTTGACTTTACCTTTGGTCTGAGAAAATTGAATGTCTAGTAAGCAAAACTCAGGAAAGGAATTAAAGGAACAAGTATAATTTTAGGTAGTTGAGATCTGGATATCCGTTAGACAGGTAAGCAAAGATACTGAGGATGAATGTGGTCATAACAGTTGAGAGAGGGATTGGGACTGAAATTATGTCCAGAATTTAAAGCCAAATCAATAAACAGATTGCATTAGCGTGAGTGGTCAAATTGAAGAGCATGAACACCAAGCTTAAGATGGGGACAGTTCTGGAATTTAAAAGAGGAAGTAAAGTACTGTTAGAAAAATAAAATGAAAAAAATCATTAATTTAGGCAAAAATCCATAAAATGTACTGCGAAGATATATTTAAAAAATAAAACTGGAATCATGGATTTCAAATAATGCAGACAGAAGAAAATTAGGACACTGATTGTTGTCCACTGAATTTATTGATACAGTCATGACACACTCTGATAAGAATAAATTCAGTAGAAGTAATGGGATAGAAACACTAATTAGAATGCTTACATACAACTTAGAAAGGAGGATTGAGGATGGGTGAGCATACCCAACTTTGTCTAAAAGTTTTCTCTACAGAAGAACAATGAAAGGAAAAATGTCTGTGAATAAGATGAGAGTCTTTGAGTGGTATTTGAGTCCACAGTCAAGATGGCAGTAGATTTAGTATTTAATTACGAGTTCTGATTCATAAGTGATAACAGTTCCTTGGTCTTAATATGGTAGAAAAGGACAAAAAGGTTCTCTCAACCACCAACCAGTTTCCCAAAGGCTTCACCTTCATGACCTCATCACCTCCCAAAGGCCCTATATACTAATATCACCACACACAAAATCCAATCTTAATGAATGAGTTTGGCAGAGAGTTACAAACAATTTAACCAAGAAGTACAAAGTGTGTTTGAAACATGACAGATGGGAAGAAAAAAAGTGAGAGGAAATGATAGTCAATGTGTAGGGCAATAAGTGAACGATAAAGTCTTCAATATATTTTGGGGGACAAAACAAATTAAACAAATAGGATCACTGGATAGGCCTTTGAAATACATTTTGTAGTGCAAAACAAATAAGGCAAGATAAATAGTTATAGCAAAAGCTACCCACCGGAAGAACCTCATCTGGGAACACAGGAAAGATAGAATGTCTAAATAAAGGAATGTAAGATATGGAACAGAAGGGGGAGAAAACTGATTATGAACATGTCATGAGACTATTGAGATGCACTTAGATCTCATTTGAACTTTGTGTTGTGCTGGAATCTCAATAGTCACCTAGCTTGTACTTTTCTGTCTGTATGCTGTACTCTGATACATAAGTATGAAGTTTCATTTAATTAGCCTTCAAGTTTTTCCAAGAAAAGAGAAAGAACACAAAAATTATATGGATATTCTAAGAAGCTGTAGTCATCATTTTGTGATCTGATTCTGAGTAAGAAAAGAATGTAACACAATGATGAGGAAAGCTAGTAAGTTCAAAGCATCGGAACTTAATGAGTTAAATAAAAGGATGGTTGCAATTGAAAGTACTAGGGGAAGATAATTCTGGTTAAATTCCAAAGATAGGAATAACTAAAAAATAAGATTTGAGGTAGATTGTAAATCTCGCATATAAAAATACCTAAAAGGGCTGGATAGGTGGCTTTGTATTTTCCTTACAAAGTACCTAGGCTTGGTTCCCAGAACCAACAAGGGGGCTCCCAACAGTATAACTCCAGCTCCAGGAAATCTATTATTCTCTTATTGCGTTTGCAGACACCAGGCACGTTTGTTGTGCCCGAACACAAATACGGCCAAACATGCTTATACATAAGAACAAAACAAACAAACGAAAGGACATAGGATGCATTAGGACCATATGACTGAGGAAAATGGAGGGGGAAAATCATTACATATAGGATCAGGAAAATAATCTCACAAGTCAGTTTTAAATTTCTAGTGTACATGGAATTGAAATTATCAAGGTTTACAATGGAAAAATTGGTGAGGAGAAAGATTTGAAAACAGTTTTCTTGCCAGGCGGTGGTGGCATATGCCTTTAATCCCAGCACTTGGGAGGCAGAGGCAGGAGGATCTCTGTGAGTTCAAGGCCAGACTGGGGAAGGGAGCAAAGCTACACAGAGAAACCTTTTCTCGGGAAAAAAAAAAAGAAAGAAAGAAGAAAGAAAACATTAGTCTGTCATCACTAAATGTCATTATAAGAAATGGACATCAGGAATTAAGAAGACTAGGATAAAGAATTATACCATGACATTCAACACTAAGCATTTTACAAGGGTGAAGGGACAGATCTGGCGAGAGCAATAAGGTAAAGGATTTAGAATATCTCTAGGGATCTGCTAGGGATCACCAAGAGAAATTTGTAAAAGATGGCTGCCATTCCAATTTGATTTTGTCCCATTTAGAAGAAAATAGAGCATGCATTTCTATACACACAAAAAAAATAGTTTGAGGAGTGATTTGCATGTGAGTTCTGGACTTATTTTCATAACAGACATAATAAAAATAGAGGACATGATGGAATTATAGAGTCACTCTTAAGACAAAGTTATGTAGGGCTGTAGAGAACGCTCAGTGAGAAAATGTATGCTGTGCAAACCTGAGGACCTGAATCCAAAGACTTAGAACCCATTTAAAAGCCAGATATACTTGTGTGCATCTCCAATCTCAGCACTCCTATGGTTATATTGGAGGTAGAAACAGGAGAATCCCCAATGTTGGTGGGCCAGCCAATCCAGGCTACACAGCAGTCAACAACAAATTCACTCCATTTCAAATGAAGTAGCTGGTAAGAACTGGTACTTGATCTCATCAAGCACTCTGAGATACACATGCCCACATTCCCAGTCACCAATCTGCACATATAGACACATGCATGTATACACATTACACATAAATCATCTACACACAAAAATAAAATATTGTTTTGCTTCCTTCTTGAAATAGTTATGAATCAAATTGGAGAATGTAGGTGGTGGTGGTAACTAAGGTTGATGTTACTAAAAACATAGAAAAGTATATTTTTCCCTCTAGTTTTGTAGAGAGGGGCAGTTATGATTGCAGGAATGCCCTTATTACAAGCTTTAAAGGTTAAGCATGTATATCCTATAACTCTTCAGATTCCACAGGGTTCTGCAGTGGTATTTGTGTCTTAGTAGTATATAATGCAGGGCTATTGAGATTTCAAAGATAATTCTTACTTTTTAGATCGAAGTATTCCCCTCTATGGAAAAATAATAGATTCCTTAGAAAGGAGGCTTAAAAATCTGTTAGTAAAACTCAAGCTATTTCGTTAATGTACTGTGAGGGGCAACTGAATACTTAGTGGGGATTGTGAGAAAGAAATAGGTGACCTGGAGGGTAGAGGAAAAGCAAAGTAAAATTCATTATCTGAGGAAAAATAATTTTCAATTATACAGATAGGTTTCTAAATATTTTCACACTAAAATAAAAATAAGTGCGTTACTTCAAAACCTAATAGTATAGAATATTAAAGTAATCTTCTCAAGAATAATTTCTCATAGCAGCTCTCTATGTGGTCTACCTCCCTGTGAATTATATGGCAAGCTATAAGTCTCAAAACATTCTCAGTGCTCTGTACCAATCTGCAGAAACATTGTCTAACACTGAACAGATCATTAGAGATGAGCTGAAGACTATCAATCAACTGGGTTTGTTGTTCCTCACAAAAAAAAAAAACCTAATCTTATTATTCAAGGGGTAGGATTTCCATTTCCATTGTTGTTTTCTGCCTGCAGGTTGGCAGTGCCCAGAATACAAGATGCTCAGTAGAGAGAAGAGGAAAAATAACACTTAGAGAAATAGCATAATGTGTCTAACTATCAACAGGTCATCAACTATGTTATATATATATATGGTCCTAACTTCAAATGGAGACTTGCATGATTATCTTCTATTATCTATATCAGAAAGTGTAAAAATTCTTTCCTGAACAATTTCTGTGAATACAATTATTTATTTATTCATTTACTTACCAATAATATTCACTTTATTTCATAAATTTTCTTTGCGCTTAGAATATTCAGTGAGCATCCTTGTCACACTTAATTTTTAGTTTGCTTTAGCCATAGCAAATACGAAAGTGATTTGAAATTATAATTAGCATGCAGACAACTAGCAAATACTCTTAGAGAAAGTTCTTTCCGAATGATCTATGTTACATTGTAAAGGCAAGAAAGCCAAATTTAATCTTTGGGCTGCTAGAGTAAATTAGCATCATTTATAAATACCAGAAATTTATCTCAGTTCTAGAGGCTGAGCAGTTGTTTCCATGTGGCAAAAGCGGCAAGCCTGATTTAAAAGGAAATGAGTTCCATCTAAGAAAGCTTTTGTCTTAACGCCCAAGACCTCCCCAAAAGCTTTCCCTCAATGCCATTCTCTTCAAACTAAGAATGTCAAGACATATGTAATACATGCTGTATTACATAAAGTTACTTGTTACTCATAAATAATATGGGTTCATTTACAACATAAAATCTGATGAGCATCATCCTATGAACAATTGAATTTATCTTTACCAAATATAAGATAAAATATGTGATCTGCTGAAAATATGCATGTCTTATGGGATAACCTAGAAATCACTGTCAGGCAATCATTGCAGGAATGTGGAAAAATAAGAAAGTAGCTCAAACATTGGTAAAGTGTCATTGCCTTTAATGACAATATAGCTTAAAGGACTCTGTCAGACAAAGGAAACTGAAAGAGATTTATGTGATGCAAGCTTCTAGAACGGATCATGATAGACAAATTCAATTACTATGAGAAACATAGCTCCAAATAGGAAATTTTGATCAGAGAATATATTCAATAATATAATTTTATTAATATGACTTTCCCTTAATTATATTATTTACTGTACTTATATAGAATATCTATATTCTTAAAAGATATGTGCCTACATATTCAAGAATAATGAATAATGAATCATAGTATCTATAGCCTACCCTGAAATAGTTTGACAAAAATAGATGATTGTACATAGTTGATTGACAGCTGGATGATAGAGTGACATAGAATTGTTATATGTAATGACATATTTGCACATAATAAATCTAACTGGAGACTGAATATGTACTTAGTCACTCTCCTTACAAATTTCCTGTTTACATTTTTCTATACAGGGTTAAAATAATTTAATTTTGCAGGTAATATATGGAAGAATGGATATTATCTATAAGGACATTGCTCAGGCAAAATGAGAACAATGTTGTTAGGCAGAGTAGTGCATGCCTATTTTCTAGCATGTGGGAGACTGTTGCTGGAGGAGTGTGTTCAGCCATCCACTGTTATACAGTGAGACCCTTTCTCATGTAATGTAAAGTAAAGCAAAACAAAGCAAGCTAAGTCAAGGAACAACCAAAGAGGACAAAGTACTGAGGCTCTGGTCTAAGATACAACAAAGTAGATCAAATGTTGATGAACCCAGCATAAGTCTGAAGGCCTCATGCCTTGACTCAGTTCAAAGAGACTTTTGCTGGCTCTAAAAAGCAAGGGACTAGGAATTCTACAGATGCATGAAAACGCATTCAGGCAGGAGTGAGATTAGATGAGTATTTTGAGCTCAAGTAGACAATAGTCCAAGCTGACAGTCTGTCTGTAGCTTCCTGAGTTTGGAGCAGCGACCTCTGTGAGCCATACCTGAACTTCTGACCCATAGGAAACATGACATAAAGAGTGCCATTATGTCTTCAACTCAGTGATGACAGCAAATAATAATAATAATAATAATAATAATAATAATATAATGTATTCTAATGTAATACGAAGGATACTTCTCTAAAAATTAGAAAATACTCAGAATATGCTAGTTATTTTCTCTTTACTACAACTAAATACTTCACCAAACAACTTAAGGAAGAAAAGGCTTATTTGAGCTCAGGTGAGTACAGTCTATCATTGCAGGGCAATAATGTTTGCAAGAACAAGAGGTAGCTGCTTACATTGCATCTCATTACTCAGAGAGAAACGGGAAGTGGAATATCTATAAAACCTCCATCCTGTCTCAGAGAATCACTTTCTCTGTCAGGACTCCATCCCCCGGATGTTCTCAACTTTCCCAAACAGTGCTATCAACTGGGGACCGTGTGTTCAGTACATGATCCTATAGGTGACACTTCACATTCAAACCACAGCAGAGAACTCCTCCTACCTGATTTTAAGAGTTACCACAAAGGTCCAGTAATCAAGACAGTGTAGCAGAGCAGCGAAACAAGGAGATTCAAAATCATCTCCCAGAAATAAACTGACTTTGATAGTTCTCTAGGCTTTTCAACTAGGAAAGAAAATTCTTCTCAAGCCCAAACATGAGCTGACAAAGAACAACACCAATGGACACGTCAAAGGAGGCAGGGAAAAGGCCTCAGTCCTACACAAAAAATTAATAGGCAGTCAAGACAAGCTGGGAGCAGGAGAGGTGGTCTTCCATGGGAAAGAACACACCAATTGGTTGTTCAGTTACAAATAGCCCTGAAAACATACATACAAGTACCATTATACAGTCTGAGTGGTTTATATTTTAAAAATTATTTATATATATATATGAATTATATATATAAATTCTATATATACATATATAGAAAAAGATGAGACATAGATGGTATATATGATATAGATATGGATATAGATTCACAAATGCATACATTTATGCAATAACAATTAATGAATAAAGAAGCCATGAATTTTAAGGAGAATGGTGAGGCAGATATGGAAGAATTTGGAGATAGGAGAAATGTAGTTATAATCATCTCAAAAAATAGAAAGAAAGAAAGAAAGAAAGAAAGAAAGAAAGAAAGAAAGAAAGAAAGAAAGAAAGAAAGAAAGAAAGAAAGGAAGAGAAAGAAAAAGAAAGAAGGAAAGAAAGAAAGTCAGAACAACTGAATATGTCAGTGGGAGAACTCAGCCCCAAGCCTTATCTCCCAAAATGCACAAAGTTTATTCAGAATAGATCATATTCCTAAGTTATAGAAATAAATGTATAAAGAATTTAAAAGAAAAAATAGAGCATTTTTATAGCATGCAAAGTTTTTTAGACAGTTGTAGAAAACATTAAACATTAGTAAACAGAAATATAGCAGGTTAAACCTTTAGCTTATTAAAGGACTATAATCAGAAAATTAAATGACAAAATACAGGTTGAGAATTCTATATTCTAATATATGTATTTTCTCTATAAAGAACTAAAATAACAGTAAAAAGTAATCAATTTATAAACTGGGCAAACTGAAAGACACTTTCCAAAATAATTATGGTAGATTACAAAAGGATTCTTTACATCCTAAGCCATAAGGGAAATTCAATGAAATAAAGAATTCTTCAAGTAACTGGAAACGTTAAAATTATAAAGATACAACACCATTGACTGATAAGGTTTGGGCTTAAAAACATTCCATTTTCACTAAATTTCCCCTTTAATTTGTGAGTCACCTCTAAGGATGTATAAACATTTTATTCTTTTAAAAAAATTTAGTATACCTAACACACAAAAGAAGGTTTCTACAAATACACACACACACACACACACACACACACACACACACACACACACGCACACACACGGGGTCTTATAGAACTGGTTCTCCAAGAATGTCAGTTCCAAGATCCATGTAGTGTGGAACAAAACTAGCGTTCTATGGAGGTTTGAAAAGCATGAATGAAGCACAAGGACATCAATTGTACACTGAGAGATTTGAGCTGTGCACCAGATGCCACAGCAGTTCACATTGTTGGTCTGCTGCCTCCGCTTGATAGTCTGGTTCAGCTGTCAAACCATGTGTGTGCATGGACGTGGAGACCTGGGGTTGATATCTTACGCCTTATCCACTGAGGCAGTCTCTCAATCCACAGAGCCTGATGGAATGGCTGCTCTTGCTAGCCGCCTCAATCTAGGGATCCCTGGCTCTGCCTTCAGAGACTAAAGTTGCAGGTGGGCAGCCACACCCACCTAGCACTTGTGTGCCATCTAGAGAATCTGAATTCTGGGCCTCAAACTTGCAGGGAAAGCGTTCTAACCACCAAGGTAGCCAGATTTAGTTTTATTGTTTGTTCTTTATGAATGTCATCATGCTTCCTTATGGATCTCTGTCTGTGTGTGCAAACACAAAGCTTTATATTGCTGATTCCTTTTTCAATTTCTTTACAATTTTCTTCACAATTTCCTGTCCTTCTGGCTTCAGGCATAAGAACGGGCACACTAGTAACAACAGAGTGATAATCCAACTTTCGTTAGTATGATGAGTCAGTTCTCATCAAGTTTTTAAATCTCTGACTAAATCTGGACTCAACAATTTGATTTCCTAGGTATATAACCAAGGAAATGAAAATATATTCCCATTAATAGCTCTATACAATATATAAATATATACAATATATAAAATCTGCTGATAAACAGGAAAATAAAGTATTTACATTTTCATAATATGAGGAAATTTCAAAAGTATTTTGTTGACTGAAATAAATCATAAAAAGTAATGTTCTCATACTCTATGAACTTGTAAATATTAATTCAAGGCTAGGCCTAGTGCCACATGCCTTACCTTTCAGCACTCAGGAGGCTGAGAAGGAAGATAATGAATCCAGTCTAGGGTATATAGAAAGCTTATCTCAAGTCAACAAAGTATTCCCCATTAATATAAATCCAAATACAGGCAAAACTTCCACAAGATAAATTAAAATCTATCTTTCCCTACAGGGTGAGTTTCATCAGGAAAAGGCCCAAAGAACTTTCTGAGCTATTGAAATGTTTTATGCCTTGATCAGAGTACCAGCATCCCAGAAAAGCATTTGTCAAAACTCATTAAATATAAACATTCATCTGTTCATTGTGCTGACTGTGAATTCTGTCTCAATAAAAATGGTATAATAAAAATGTTAAAATATTATATGTTTTACAACCTGGGTTTGTTAAAGTGTGAAGAAAATATAACTTAAGAAAAACTTGAATCCTGACTGGGCAGATTAGAGGAATTGCAATATGGGAATGCCATTTCTGACAGAACTTTAAGAATGAATAAGAGTCAAGGTTGAATGAAATGGCAGATGGTTTAGCATGACTGAGAGCAAAACAGCTTGAGTGTTTGTGAAGAGTGGAAATTCTGCAGACAGTAGTGATCTTGGCATAGTTGAACTGTGTCACTGGGCCCAAGAGGTAAACATACTACTATTGTTTTGCTAAATGGACACAGTATCAAGAGACTCTCCAAATTCCTGTCTCTGAACCTACAGATTAGTGCAGCCCTTAGACAGACCTCACTAGAGACCTTTCTCTGTGCAATGGACTGAAGTTAATGCAGAAACTCCTAGCTGGTCAAAGTGTAGAGGCTAGGTGTCAATGAAGTCCTGGCTACAAGTGGGACATCTGTATCACATCCTCTATGCCAAACTTGGGGAACATCCAAGAAGAGAAGATGGAAAGATTGTAAGAGACAGAGGTTAGGTATGAAACAGTGTCTTCTAGTGGTGATGAAACTTACTAATGGGTACATGAACTCATAGCAACTATGGCTATCTGCACAAAATCAAATCAATCAACATTCTAGCATGTAGTGGGGAGGGGCTTATGAGTCCAACAGCTTTCTGGAGAACTATTACCAGCTAATGGCTTTTTGGAGGCAGCTGTAGACGAATTTCTAAACGGTCTTATTAAATAAGAAACATAGAGCCAAATACAGAGTTAAAGCCTAAGAGATCAGAGCAAGAGTCATGACTACCTTTAGCTTACCACTTGCTGTCGTCCTTCCCCTGAGAGAGAGACCTTCTTCCTGTGTGTCTTGTGTTTTATTGCTTTCCTGTTCTGCCTTCTGATTGGCTCTAAGTCCAGTCACATGACTTCCTCATCACCACTTTTCTATACATACTTCTTGGTCTCTATGGTTAGTACTAGGATTAAAGACTCAAGGGTCACCATGCTTCCCTGTGTCCTTGATCACACAGAGACTCTGCCTGTCATGTGATCTGACTAGGGGCGTGGGCTACCACCACCCAACTTCTATTTCTGGCTCGATAATGACCTCTGATCTCCAGGCAAACTTTATTAACATACAAATAAAATCACATTTCAGCACAATGAAAATATCACCACAGGGAGCATCTGTTTTCTTTTAAAGTGTGATCCCTGGTAGGCCCACCATACTGTAGTGCATAACCTGATGCACAAATATGGGCAGTACAAATTGCACCGAGTGGGTTCTATAAAACTAGAGCACAGAAAGTTGGAGAAGTAGGGAATACAGGGTGGATGTGTGTGTG
>CABHPH010046323.1:0-20052 GCA_902168325.1 Peromyscus nudipes | reverse complement strand
TTTTGTACTTTATACTTTGAATTCCTAGCTCATCCAAGTTCTCCATTTAAAAAATACCAATGTCCAAACAGACACATGACAAACACTAGCAGTCTTATAGATAGCATGATTCTTGGTCTCCCAGGTAGTTGCTGGACTCCCTAGAAATGCTCAGCAGAGTACTGACCTAGGGAGCACCAGGCACAGCTCTCTCAAACAGCCCTAATACTATCGTCTCTTGCTCCAGTGCCCTGTGCACTCAACTATTAATTCCCACCTGAGTACTGTACAAATCACACATCCCTGTATATATATTATACAGGCTGTATGCTTCATCCTTGGAGTTTATCGGTCTGTTATTTCTCCCCCACAATCTGGAGTCTACATGGTCTTCAGTTTTCCCTTAATTAATCTCTAGCTCACTCCAGGTTCCTACATGCATGGAGGAGGAAAAGTGTAATGAGGAATCAGTGGTAAAGAAAGATCTTCGGGGAGATTAGAGTGGGGATGATACTTTCAGGATGAGTAGATGCTCTGTGACATTTACAGAGAGAAATGAGAAGTGATCTGAGCAGAAGGATAATGTGTACAAAGACCCCAGAGTGTGATTGTATAGAGTGACTCCAAGGAAAAGGCAGGTCAGTGGGGTGAAGACTTAGATGGGAGGTGGATAGGGAACTCCCATTCAGGCAGGATCGCAGCCAGGCACTGATTCATGCTCAGACCAAGTGGGCCACACAACAGTTATAACAGAAGGACGTTCTTCCCTGGAGACCCTAGCACTTCTACAGGGAAGAATCCTGTCCCCCTACCTGTGTTTTTCCACCGAAGAATGAATGAATAAAGCAGATTTTCTGATGAAGTCCAGAGGCCTTCCCTCGGAATGAAAGCCAAATATGAAGTAAAGCAAGGTGTGTCCTGCTGCTGCTCTATCTAGGAGCAGCAAGAGGGGGGCGTCAATCTGCATCACTTCCAGAGATTGCACGTGTTATTGATTTACTGATGCTCAGTTGGCTCTGATGATAAAGATACGAGCAGGAGACAGACACTGAAATCAGACTATTTTCCCCATGCCCATCTGCCCTCTGTGCCTGCTTCCCCTTTCTCACTTTCCTCCCTTTTGAGACCAAATTGTGTGTGACTTCTCCTCCCCTTAGGAGCACTTCCTCTGCCCTTCTCCCAGCTACCTGCCAGTGACTCACCCATCATTTTTACTCTAAGCTAAAAAAAAAAAAAATTCTTTTAAACACTAGGATGGACAAGGAGGCGCTCTGTAAGGGAGCACTCAGCAGTGAAGGTTAAGAGACATGAAGCTAATGAACTAAAGAATATTGGTTACATCTCACTTGATTACACTCAGAAAATGTAAAACCATCTTTTAGTCACGACTGGCCATTTATCTGCTGGAATGCTTGGAGCAATACCCCCACTCACATTTATCTCTCGCCTTCAGGTTCCAGTCAAGGTTTCTAGAAATTAGTGATTCATCACCAAACACAACAGCTACCACTGGGACCTGCCAAGTCAGGATAAATCACCATGTCCCCGTGCCAAGGTGTTGTCTCTCATTGGTAATATCTTCATGCAGCTGGCTGGTGTGTTAGTATATGACACCTGAGCATAGCAGGAACAGCAAATACAACTGAGCTGTGCGTCAGGACCACTGAAGGTATACAGAGACATGCTGTCCAAGGCTGGCTTCTAGGCTCCTTGAAAGCCCTTGACTTTGGAAGGAAAAATGTGAGAGCCTGCTTAGGGTCTGCACTGGTCTCACAAGTACATAAGGCTTACTCACTTGAGTGAAAGAGTGAAAAAAAAACAAAACCTCAATTTTTCTTAAACGGAGCAGCACTCTCATTGAAAATCAAGTTTGTCATCATGTCTAGAATACTGACTTTAACAACTGAAGTGCAGCAACACTAACAATACAGTAGCATTAGTCAGGAGAGACATGTAATTAAACATAGTGGATAAAGTAGCCACAGTTATCTCTGCTCCCTTCTGAAGATTGCTTCACTGTAATAGCACAATTCTAAGATCCCCTGAGATTTCCCTTTTCTGATATGCATGCTATGCGTTTTCTCTGAGGCTGTGGACTTGTGACTTGGATCCTGTGATGAGGCTATATTACATGATGTGGTTGTGCTTAACTTAGGAATGTTGCCTGGATGGACCTGTCTGACTCACAGGAGTCCTTTGATAGCAGAGAGCTTTCTTTAGCTGCTTGTGGAGAGTGAAGTCAGACAGCTACAAAGCATGGGAGCAACTTGATGTGAGAGGGTCTTTGTGGATGAGTGTAAGTGGTCAATATGAAGAGACTTGCCAACAGCTAGAATGGCCCTGGGGACCTTGGTCTTATAATTGCAACATAAAGAATTCTGCAACAACTTGAAATAGCTTAGAAGTGGATCTTTCCAATTCAAGTCTTCAGACGAGGACCTGACTGGTCAACTGCACAATTTCAGCCTGCTGAGTTCTTGAGCTAAGGACACAGTTGAAACACATTAGACTCCTGACTCAAAAATGGGATATCAAATTTGTATTGTTTTCTAAGTTGTGAGGCTTCTGGTAACTCATTACACCACAATAGAAGACTAATGCACTCTGTATAGGGAAGAAAGGCTTAAATATGTAAGGAGATAATTACAAAGAGAGAGGTTGCAATAGTATTTTTCAAGAAGGGAAGCAGGTGGCATAGGCTGCCTGTTTAAGGGAGCTGACAAACCACTCGCAGAAGAGGAAGCCCCAAAGCAGCAGTGTGATCGGAGACCTGGGGAAAACTCTGGAGCTAGACACCAGTGCCTCTGAAGAATGGAGTGCAAATGTCACTGCCAACAGGAAGACAGAGTGGAAGTCTTCAATTCCTCCACCTTCACATCCATGGACAACCAGAGGTCTCTTCTCTGGACACACTGTACCAGATCGACTCTGGACTTGAGGACACTGTTTCAGCTGGCATCAGATATGAGGAGAATATTGAAAATAGGAGGACTGAGTCAAATTCCTACGCTGAACCGTGGCACTCTTCCACCAGCAAAGGACTTTGTAACGGGAAGAAGGCTCAGACTGTTCTCTGGAAAAATGGGGCTGGCGCCACATCTTCCCACCTACTCCCCATTATCCATGTATACTGCACGTGCACATACAGCATCAATCAGCTCTTTTATATTATTCATAGTTGAAGTGTGAGCAGAAAATAATTAGCAGACTTTTGAGGTCTTTTGTAGAGAAAAGATAAAAATAAACAAGAAAACAAGAGTTGGCACAGAAGATTGAGGGAATAAGGGGGAAAACCCAAGTGAAAAATAACATTTAATAGGATGTTATTTACAAAGGGAATATTCAAGAAACAAGAAAATTCTCTGGAGTACTAAAAATTAAGATATCAAGAAAAAAACTAAGATAAACAGAATGTATAAAACATAAGGGTGAGGCAATCTAAGAGACATACAAAAGATGGAAAACAGGAAAGAGAAGATGAGAAAATTGGGTGATCTAGCCACGGAGACCCAACTTCTGACTAATGGGAGAGGGAGAAGGAGAAAAGAGTAGAAAAGAGCTACAAAGAAAATAGAGGAATGAACATTATTAAGGAAATATTTAGCAGAGTGTGGTTGTACATGCATGTTTTTAAATCCAGTGATAGGGAGTGAGTTGCAGACAGAGCTCTGAGAGTTCTGGGACAGCTAGGGCTACATAGTAAGTCCTTCAAAACAAACAAACAAACAAATATATAAGATAATGTTCTTATATTGTAGAAGATGACTTTACATTTTAAATGGGCTTACTTAGTGCCCAGCACAAAAAAGAAAACTGAGGATCAGATCAAGTTACACTGTCATGAAATTTCAGAAGATCAAGAATAAAGAAATCTAGAGATTGCTTTTAAAAAGTAGATAATACACAAGATATAAGAAACCAGACTGAGGCTATAGCTCAGTGGTAGAGCACTTGCCTCTTACACATAAGGTCTTAGGTTAGTCCTCAGTACTGTCAAAACAACAACAACAACAACAACAACAACAACAACAACAAACAACAACTCCAAAATCAGGAAGGCCTTAGATTTTCAACAAAACACTGGATTCTAAAGGCAATGTAGCATTTCCTCAAAATTTAGGAGCTAATAATTTTCAAGGTGAACTTTTATACCTAGCCAAACTACCAGTCAAGTACAAGGAGTCATTGCATTTTCAAATATCTAAAATCTTATGTTCAAACCATTCACTTTTGATAAAACACTTCCCAGGAAGTGTGTAGAGGATGTATGCCACAAGACAAATCAGTAGGCCGAAAGGGAGGGTGACATTGGGTCTAAGAAATAGAGGGTCATACAGAGAAGGAAATGAATTCTTGAGATAAAGGTGAAGGGAACACCAGAAAGACTGGAGTGCTGCAGATATAGTCATCAACCAATTGGCAGGGCAGGAAGAGGGGCTTTCAGAAGAGTGTCTCTCATTAAAAATTCAAAAATGATGCTTAAGGTGTTTGGCAGTTTTCATGTTTTATGGCTATGTCAAAGAGTTGTTAATGCTGTAATTAAGCTCCAAGAAAATAAGCAGAGGAGAAATTGAAACCTAGGAACAGCCAAAAAGTTGTATGAATGAAGAAACATGATCACTATACTATACACAGCTTTGTTATGAATAATAGTTATAGAGGCAAAATAGTGAAAATCAATATAAATTCCTGCCAACTTTAATAACTATGTTGGAAGGATGGGGAAGAAGGAATGCATGTGTGCATTGTGAGCATATAGGTGGTACAGCAATAGTTGTAAGAGATAAAACCTTGCCCTCTGTAGCTGTACATCAACATATTATAATATTATAACTCAAATATAATTTAAAAATAGAAACAGTTTCAAAGACAGCAGTATAAATACATTGTGAATCTTTATTAGGTAAATGCTAGAACAAATGGCAAATAGTGCTTGCATATGAAGCTCAGCTTTTAGGACTGGGAAGGAAGGGGCCAGGGAGCTGCTATTTTTGCGAGGAACCCTGTAACTCTGTGACTTTCTAAATTCTGGATCAGCATTTAGGAAACTACAGAAAACAAACCAACATGGCGCCTTGGCAGTAAGCATGCCTCTCTTTTATCCCATGCTTGGGGTGAGGGGTGGAAAAGAATTATTTCTCATTAATTTAACCTGGTTGTAAGCCAAGCTCTTACCCCTGGATCAAATGCCCCTGGATCTTAAGACTAACCCTGTAGACTTGTGAAAGATATGGTTTATCTGTGTAGCGCTGAGACACAGCTAACCTCACATCTTCTGTCAGTCAACACTGGCTACTTTTCAAAGTCTGCACACACGTTGTTACCTTATTTGATCTTCAGAGTGCCTATGTGCAAGAATCAGGGCAAGGAATAGTATATAAACAAGGAAACTGGAATCAGAGGGTTTGTATGACCTTCTCTTTGTCACACAGCCTAGACTCCTGGCTGCTATTTTATGGGCCAACTGAAACCATGTATGTAAGGCAAGGGAAACTGGTATCTCCTCTGCTCCACTATCCAGTTGAGGTACCGAGGCATTAATTTATCTTCTCCATCTTTCCACCATATACATCCCTTCCTCTTTCTTTCCCAGACCCACATTACTCCTATTCTAATTCTTTGGGTCTCATCCCTGCCCCCTTGAGGCTTTCATATTGATACCTCCGGATTTAATTCTTGGCTTGAGGAATTGGAATGTTTGAAATGCTGAAACTGATCAGATGAATCATTATTGTGGCATTGTCTGCTAGTTTGAGATAGCTGCTACCATGGTCTGCCTTGGAGTTTGGATTGAACCTGGGAAACTGGGGTGCCCATACTACCACATACTATCTACTCAGTTCTCATTTCATCTCAGATTCATGTTCCGCAAACTCAGAGACCTGGCCACACAGAATTGAGCCAAAAGATGGATTCCTTATGCCCTTTTACTCTTTTGATTTATTTGAGGCAAAAAAGGAAGAAAGGTGAAAGAAACAAGATAGACCAAGTGACAGGAATCGAAGGAAAGCCCTCCATCTCCAGGCATTTGAGTTCATACCCATGGTAAATGCAGCTGAGGGACACTGTGTTAGAGGGGTGAGGTCTGAGTCACTGGTACATTTTCCAGCATCCAGTTTCTTGGAGAGCTCTTGATCCCATTTCCTGTTTGAGGCAGACAGGATCACAGCATCCAGTGTTATGGCTGCAGGCATAATTCCAACATCTGAGAACATTTCCCTCCCAGATATTTAATTTCCCTTTCCAGCCGTCTTACCACTGGGGCCCTAAACACACTTCACAACTCTATCTAGCACATCATCTTAGCCTCTTTTGCAAGTCTTTTAATATCCATTGGAAAATAATGCTGCCTTTGATTCTGAGGCAAATCTCTAACACTTCTTCCCTTGTTTCTAATTAGCAATATTTCTGTGGTAATTAAGATGAGAACCGCTCTTCGCTTCTGCAGCATTTTTTTATTTGGATAGAAAGAAAAATACAATAGCAGGAAGTGGATCTGAGAATGACTCTGCTGTCTGACTCAGTTATATTTAAATTAATCTCAGCATACCTTTAAAACAGTACCCACTCTTGTACATATACATGCATGCCCATATACTTAGCACACTCATGCTTGTTTACACATGCACTTCACACACACACACACACACACAAACACTTATTACTGTGTGTGCACATGCTCATGCACACAGACACAGAATAATTACCATTTCTTAGAAAATAGGGTTTGAAATGCACTAATGGAAATACTACCATTCTATGGGCCAAAGAAATGAGTCATCTGCAACCCCCAGGCATCCCATAAATGAACAGTCTCAGTGAGCTGAGTGTTAATGAAACATGGCCAGAGAGCAGCAGCCTTCCTTCTTTGGATGCTGAAATTGGGCAAATTTCCTTGCTGGTCAGATACCAAGGGACTTGACATTTTCAAGACCCTTCACAGGCTTGCTATGTCTGTGTGTTCGGCCTACGTTAGCTTTTGGTCTTGCTTAGCAGGGAGGAGACTCTGGGAGCTGCATTGCCAGACAAAACGTAACACCAAAGGCTGAGTCAAGGGTCAATGGCACTATAGTTTCCATTTGAGAGATGATACACTTGAACTCTATGGGTGTGCACGTGCCACAAATATGTGCTTTATGAACCCCCAGGGAGTGACAACGGTCTACTCTATGCCAAACAAAACAGATAGCCTTTTGTATTTTGACTGATTTGAATCCAGTCATATTTCGTGGATAGTTCTCAATAAGAGTTCAAGAAAAGAACTTTTGCTTATAATTTCAGGAGTGTGTTTTTCCAGAAGACTGACAGGTAGCATAGGAGTTTATTTGTCTGGAAATTAATATTTCAGGCAATTTGGTGGTTATTTCCCCTGTAACTAGTTACTTTGTGATTCCTCCAGCAGAGTTGCTTACCAAGAGCTAGGCTGTGCCTTCCTTGGTGGTTAAGACTAGGGTGTGTCCACAGGGAGTGCTGGCCCTGACAAAGATGAGCTATTGGCTACATCATCCCTCTAGCCCCCATTTCTGGGCTAATGTGCTGAGCAGAATGCTTTCCTTTGTATTAGTTATGTTGTCCTTATGAAGAGTTAATTGATGTTACAGATTTTCTTATTCAGCTCTCTCAACTTACAGACGAAGCTAAGTTTGTGTCTCAAATTTCAGGTGAAGCAGGATAGTAACCCCAGCTATACAGGAGGCTCAGGTGGGAGAGTCATCAGTTCAAAGGCCTTCCTGGTTATCTGGGGAAAATACTGTTAAGACGACTGGGTTTTAAGTCCAAGCTATTCTTCCCATTTCCTGAACTTCCATTGCCCACAAACTTAAAGCCTTTTATCTTTATTCTTAACTAAAGTCAGATACATAAAACCATGAACAATCTCATGTGATGATATATTGTGTACCCTAATAAACTTATCTGGGGATCAGAGGGCAGAGCCAACCACTAGATTAGACTTAGAGGCCAGTCAGTGGTGGCACACACCCTTAATCCTATCATTTTGGAAGCAGAGATCTGTCTGGATCTCTGTGAGTTCAGGACCACACTGGGAATAGAGTCAGGCAGTAGTGGCACACACCTTTAATCCCAGCACTTGATCTCACCCCTTTGCTTGGAATGCACACATGCCTTTAATACCAGGAAGTGACATGGTTGGGTAGAGAATGGTATATAAGGCATGAGGAGACAGGAACTAAGCAGCAGTTCAACTGAGACCCTCAGGGGTGAGGACTCAGAGGCTTTCAGTCTGAGGATTTGTGGAAACAGGATCAGCTGAGGAGTTGGCGAGGTGAGGTTGGTTGGGGCTTGTTCTGTTTCTCTGATCTTTCAGCTTTCACCCCAATATCTGGCCCTGGGTTTTTTTTTTATTAATAAGACCTTTTAAGATTTGTATTACAATCTCAAGTATTTGCTGATTTCTGCCTTCTATAGCAAGATTCAACTAGAAGTTTCCTTCTATCTTCCAGCTGTGTGATGCTTAGGCCACCACAGCTATCACACCAGCAGCTTTCTAATTGTTTGGTCTAGGCTCTATTTAAAACAAAGTATGTGGACTCAGACACTCTGCTCCATTCCTACTCATTAAGAATAGTATAACAATGTTGAGAGATCCAAATAATATGTACTTAATTGAAAAGGAGCCAGGGGTGAAGCTACAGTTTCTGGGCTCCTTAATAACTACATCATCAAAAAGTTTTAGTAAACTATATTTTTTTTTCTGGAAATGGAAGCTAAAACAGAACCATTCTGCAGATAGGATTACTGGCCACTGGGGATATGATCTTACGTCTTTAGCCTTATCTCCATGATCTTGGGCTCTTGAGGTTGAGTTTTCCTCCTTACAAGAGGATCAACAATCTTAAAACACTAAGATGAACATGCCAGTTCAGTGGGTGGGCACCCATGGCCCAATACAGTACAAATATAAAGGATTCCCTTTGAGAATGAAACACATTTGAACAGACAAATGACTGGTTTACTGCCTGGTACAGAGCAAGCTTGGCTTTAGCGTATGTCCTTTCTTTTGTGTAGTTGTACTTTATTCTTTAAACACACTATGGCAAAGCTCCTTCTCTATGTTCTGTGAAAACAGGAGCATTTTTGGCAAGAGTTCCAGGCTTGGCCTGTTATCACATCAGGCAAGCAAAACTCATTATCCATAGAGACTGCTCAGTCAGGCTGGATGTCCCCATGATGCTCACCTTCTCTGAACCCTGATTGCTGGTTATTTAGTCTGTCAGCCTCCCTAATACATCTCCTCTTGCTCCTTCATGGTCCACCTTGTACTCTTTGTGTGTTTACCCAAGTGGATCTTACTCTGTCATCTCTCCCAAAGTACACAGGGAAGTAATTGCACTCTTACTTCCTCAGCACAGTCTCTTTTCCATGGAAGATGAACTGGAAAATCAGCCAGCAATAGGACTCTCCTAGCTTTCAAACACATGCCACTCATCAATGTGTGAAAAGGACAATAGAGACCACAGACCTAAGTCTCACTTTGATACAGAGCTCTCTGCTCCAGAACCTTGGACAGCTCATCATTCAGCATCAACATGACCTCAGATAATGTACTGAGTATCCATTCTCTCTATAGATCAGTGGTTCTCAACCTTCCTAATGCTGCGACCCTTTATTACAGTTCCTCGTGTTGTGGTGACCCCAAACCATAAAATTATTTTCATTGGTGCTTCATAACTGTAATTTTGCTACTAACATGAATAGTAATGCAAGTATCTGATATTCAGGATCTCTAATATGTGACCCTTGTGAAAGGATCATTTGACTCCCAAATTGGTTGTGACCCCCAGATTGAGAACCACTGGTATATATGATTATTTCATAACAAGATTGGTGCAGTATCTCAAAGTAGCTCCGAGTATGACTTTGATCATACTTGGAGTATGACTCTGAGTTTATAATGATATATATGCTAAACATACACTTTTTTGCTCTTCCTAAAACCCATTATTCTTCTTTGAAATTTTTTCTTGCAATGATATTATTAGCTTTGTATTATTACTATGTATCTCATAAATATGAGGAAATGAAAGCTCAAAGGAGCTAAGCAACTTTCCCAGAAAGAATACCCATCAGACAGACTTTACTTCAACTCTGTCTAACTCAAAGTCATACTCAGAGCTACTATGATATACCTTACCAATCCTGTTAGGAAATTCACCCTTACATCAAACTCGTTCTCTTCATATTCATTCATCAATCCCTTGGGAGCTTTACAGGATAGAAATTGAATTCTTCTTCCACAAGAAAGGTTTTAAAATGTTTAAAGACGGTTATTATGTATCCTCTGTTCTTATGACTTTTTAAAAGCACCTTCCTTAAAAACCCATTATGGAAATGCATGGATAGGCAAAACACAGGAATTTTAGGGTAATGAACCTATTCTGTATGGTACTATAATGGTGGATGTATGTCATCACACAGTTGTCTAAATGTCATATGTATAGACAGATACAGGTTCATCAACAAGTAACCATTATGCCATTCTGGTTGTGGGAGAGGTTATCTGAGGGCATTCTACTAATGGAGAGGCCATGTGTGAGTGGAGCTGAGGAGTATATGGGAAACTTCTATGTATTCCACTTAGTTTTTCTGTAAACCTAAAATTTTGTCAATAAATAAAATGCATTTATAAAACACTATCTTTGTATAAACAAACAAAAGCCTTCTATGGAGCAATGGCTGAAACTGATTAATGTTTAGGTGACTTTTATTTTGTGATAGAACCATTTTGGAACTAGGTAAAGATGGTGGCTATAATACATTGTGAGCTACGAAAGCCTACGGAATGGCCCACTTTAAAATGGCTAATTCTGTGAGATATGAATGTCGTTTCAATATGTATTTAAAACCTTCCTCCCAAAGTATTGCAAGGTATTTTAGTTACTTTACACATAGGATATTGGTTACAGAATGAAATAACTCATGTAACCAACATCCTAGCTTTAAAATTTAGCCCTGGTAAATAATAGAAGTAGGATCTTGCGTGTCTTTCTTATACTGCCTTATCCTCCCTTTCCACTGAGAAGCAGCCACCAGCCTGGGCTTGACATTTCCCACTCCCATCAATTTTTAAAAATTTCTTTATTATTGTACATAATACATATGTACTTCTGAACAATAAATAGCATTTTGGTATATGTTTTTTATGTTTATAAATGTTCTCATATTGAAAAATACTCCCATTTAACTTCCTTTTTCTACAACAACAATTGTGAGAATCATGAATGTATCCCATTTTCTTTAGCCATTCTCTTGTTGATGGACATTTGGGTTATTTCTTCTCATAGCTATGACAGTGAATGTTGCTAGGAGCATTCTTTATGTGTCTTCTTGTGTATGGCTGTGAGAACTTTTCTAGGTTATACACCCCTGAGTATCTCTAGCTTCAGCAACTATTGTTCAGGTTCTCTCACAACGAGGCTTTAGGATGCCCTGCCACTGTGCTTAATTACCTGGAGAAACTTGTGCTTCTCAAGGACAGTTCCCCAGAAAGAAAAACAAAAAACCAATGCAGTAAGTTTAACTTTTTTTTTTCTGGAAAGAATACTTCTTCCAGTGCTTTTGTGGCCGTATACACCATAATTTTCTACTGGTACTCTAATCAAACAATAACCCACAAATATTTTTATATGAATTGATGGTTCTTTTTATGTGTAAGCCTTAATTTGTCTGTATTAAACTTTACTTTGTTAGTTTTAGTCATTCCTGTATATTGAAGATGCTTTCTGTCCTGGTCTTGCTATCCCACCCATAAGTCTGTTAAGCATGCTTTCAGACATGAAGATCCAGAAATCTCCACCTAAATCATTGATGAAATATGGATGAAAAAGCAAAGCATGAGCCCCTCCAACACAGCACAGAATGTTCTCACATCATTGACACGACCAACTGTCTGGCCATTGCTGGCCAGTTAACCATGATGCTGGATAATAGTGTTCTACAGCCTCCAATTTTCCACTCTATCTGCAAGAGTATCAAGTCAAACTTTGTGACAGAGGTTGCCTTCTCTACAGTGCTTGACTGATTTATGTCTAGAGATCTGGTCAAAATGGGATTTCACTGTATGCCTTGTCCTCACTGAGCCCTTGCTAGCCTCTAGTGATCACTTAGTCCCTTCCAAAACCCCATAGTCTATTGCAATAATAATTCATTTCACACTTTCTATAATGATCAGCATCAAATTCACTAGGCTGTACAATCTATGACCTTCTTTCTTTTCACACCTAAAAAAATGCACAAACAGGCTTTTATTACCTCCAATCTTCTGGTTTCTTTCCCTTAATCATTTCTAGTTTGTGATTTAAAAAACAAACAAACAAGCATTTGTGTTTCTTTAAAAAGCTAAGACAAAATTGTTGGGTTTGGAAATGTTTCACCATTCTAGTTAACCATTTACATTTTGTTTAACTAGATTGAGTATCAAAATTATTTCAACCACACTGATTCCATTGTCTTCTGCTGAAAGATGCTCATTGTTTGTAAATAAATGAAATACTCAAGTGGTCCTCCTCTATCATTTCATCTTCAGTCCTGCACTGAAGAATGTGCCTGCCCCTTCCCACTTTTCCTAACTCTGAAAGCTTTTGTGTTGTCTCTGGCATTTCCCTGATGCCTCTGCTCATCAGGGCTTCTCCATCCTGGCACCGCCTTACAGATTGATGATACCCTTTTCTATCTGTCCTTGGCTTGTATGCTTCTCCTTCTGTCTTCTGTGCTTGACTTTGAAATATGTAAAGTCATTGCCATGTTTTCAGCGTTTTATTTCAGGGTACCATCTCCTTCTCTCCTCACCTCCTCAAAACAATGGGGTCTTGTCTACTTCTGAAGGCATAAGGGGTACTCAGCAGGTTGGCTGTTGGGGAGTAACACAGCCATCACCCATGTCAGCCCCACCTCCTATCTTCTGTCCTACTGCTCTTACACATGCAGAAGCAAAAGACATCACAATCAGAAGAAAACCTGGTTGATTCATGGATGTAAGGGGATTTCCAGCCTCCTTAAACTTTTGGCTCCCTGATTGGTGGGCAGGGTCTTGTAGTATTCAAAGTGCTCACTGAATCTCATACTCTTTAGCTTAAGCTTGAATCAGAACCTGTTGTTCAGAGGAGAAAGCTGAAGAAGCCATTGAAATGCTGCATTTAGACCTAAAAGTCAATAAAACCTGGGCCGCAAACTGTGGAGGGTTTATCTATGGAAGGAAACCAATTAGAACAATCCATAATTCATTTCTTCCCACATTAAAACCAAGACTTCTCCATAATGGGTTGCTATGCATAATGCTGCAGTGTTGAATGCCTTGTTTGGAGATTTCTATGATCTTGGGCCCTTGGTGTGTTTTCTATGTTTCAGTGGCTATAATGCATTGGCAAAGATATTTGAACAGAAGAGCCAAGCTTGGGACCCCTCTCAGAACATCATAGCTCTTCCCTGAAAACTGAGAAAAATCGTGACTTCCTATCATCATAGGCAACAAGAAGGCTAATGACCTAATAATCATAAATTTCCTTGACAAAGGAGAACAAAGGGCCACCTTCTATTTCAATGTATCTAGTAGTGGTAATATCTAATAGGGCCTCACAATGTGCTAGCTGGTCATCCCTTACAGACTACATAGGTGTATTTATTTTTTCACACGCTAAATAATTTTTCTAGTCCATTTTCTTCCCATACCAAGCAAGTCTGATTGAGATTTTATAAATCCAGTGTCTCCCAAGTCCTCTACCCAAGTCGGTCCCCCCACTATTATTAAGAAATGCCCAATTCAGCTACATTTACACTCCCAAGCTCTTCATACAGCCTATGATCCTAAGTGCTCAACAGATTTGTCCTGGACTTGGAGTCTGAGCCTGTGGAGCGAAGCTCGGATAATTTAAGTGCCTCTTCTAACAGAAGGCAACTGGAATTCAATAGAGATAAATGTAAAATATTGAACTAGGGAGCTGAACCATCAGCAGGGCTGGATTCAAAATGGAAAGGTTATGGCTGAATGACTAAGCAGAGGAGAACACAGAACACACCCAAGGAATTTGTGCAGAAATACAAATCCTGGGTGGAAAACAGGAGCTAGGAGGCTGCAATGGCATGACCAAAGGAGAGCCATTGGAATTCAGCATCAATAGGTCGCTAGGAACCCTGTCAGACGGGGACACAGGGATTTGGATGACTATGGAGAGCTGCCAGCTTTTAGCTGTTGTCACGAGGAGTCAATTTTGTTTTTTTCTCTGCCAGGCCTCTAACACCAGAAGTAAAACATCCAATGATAACCCGAGGCGTTGGCTATGTCTACTAGGAACAAAACAAAAGTAAAACACAGCAGATACCCAGGCTGGTTAATTCAATCAAATGACTGGCCTCATTCCATGAAGAGATCGATTCAATCAGCTGCTTGACCAAATGGTCAGGCCCAATCAGAAAGCATGATCGATCCCATTGCCCCACATAGAACCAGCCAAGCAAGGCAGTATGGTAGGGAGCCAAAGGATCTCCTGGGTGTCTGAAGCATCCACAGCATCAACAATGGCCTCAGTTACATCTCACAGGGCTTTCCCTTTTCCTGGCTTTAAAGTATACTTTCATAGAATTAATGAAAGGACAGGGCCTTGCCTTTTCTATGACTGAACACACACACACACACACACACACACACACACACACACGAGAGAGCGAGAGAGCAAGAGAATGAGAGCGAGAGAGAGAGAGAGAGAGAGAGAGAGAGAGAGAAAGAGAGAGAAAGAGAGAGGGTAAGGGAGGGAGGGAGGGAGGGTAGGGGGGAGGGAGGGAGGGAGGAAGGGAGAAGGGGTGGTAAAAAAAACAGTAAAGGCAAGAGAATGACTTTATACTGTGATTAAACAAGTGTTTTGAGTGGTCAAATTATTTCTTGAGACACATAAGATGCATTTGCATTGTTTTCTAGACAAGATCTTTCAATGCTTGACAAGGTGGTGGTCCCCTACGAACACACTGTAAAGCCAGTTTTTCTATTTATTTCTCCCCAATATCCTACTAAGGGGTATTAAAATACACACCAGTTGTTATGGAGCTTCAGAATCCCTCTTAAAGGCCCTAGTCCCCAGTGAAGAGATATTATTCATCAATTAAAAGATGGCAGACTCGCAAAGCTCTCTACTGTGCTGACAGACATCCTAAGCTCTTTTGGCCAACACTCCAAGTTCATTGCTGTGTTTTGGCAGGGAACAACCTGGAGGCTTCATCTGGGGAACGCATTGCTGTTTGAATGCATGAGGAAGAAGAGCTGTGAGTGTTGGTATTGTCTAAGAGAGCTTTCTTGTCTGTTACTTTGTAATCAACCAGGAGCAAGGGGCGCTCTCTCTCTCTCACACTTCGGCAGGACGGTGAAGGCTTTGTCCTGCATCGCTGGGTTTTAGCAGAGTGCTTTCTCTGAAGCTTGTGTCACTTGTTTCAGAAAATCGTGGGAAAGCAGCAGCTTTCTTCTGTTCCTTCAGAGGTGGGTACATGCTGTGTCCTCCCTCTTCAGATGAGACTCATAATAGACATTTCTAATCAGAGAGCTGGTTGTCAAGTTCAACTGAGATTAGCAAAAGTACAGTTATCACCATTGAAAAGTGCTCTCAATTAGATGTATAAACATCAACAAGGCAAACAGAAATCTATCTCTTCCTCTCGAAGCACCTGGTACCTTATGAAATGTAAAAGGGACCAGTTTCTTCCCTAGTCCTGGTTCTCCTTCCTGCACCTGCCCCGGCTCCCTGTCCACAACTTCCTTTCCTGAAAGAGAGGAGGGCTAGGAAGTAAGCAGAGGTGTTGAGAGCCATATGGGCATCAGAAGTTCCCGTGTTAGAGCTCAGCTGGGACACTTTCTTGGGGCTTGTGGTGTTCATGATAGGAGAGAAACTTCTCATCGAGAGAGCTGTAGAAAACTCTCATGAGCAGTGATTCTTTATTAATCCACTTAATCAGTAAATTACATAATTAATAAATCAAATGGCATCCTGAGGGCCAGAATACATAGAAAGAATTTTGTCTGGGTTGCATAGCTGATACTCACTTTATGTATTCTTGACAACAGTTCCAGAATTTCCACATAGGAACGCTTAGGGGTGTAATCTGCAAGAGGGCCTCTGGAACATGCTGCAGTCAAATGTTTATGGGTGGTGGCTTTGAGGCACATAAGGCTGAATGGAGATTGCGTGACACCTGAATGCTCTCAGCCACTGAATTCTGATCCCTCCTGAGTCTTTATTATTCTGAATGAGAACCCAGAAGTCTAGGTAGCTTTGATAGGTCACCTTCTGATCTCTTCCCCTCCACCCACTTCTCATCCATCTCTTCTTATGTCTGCTTTTCCCCTCTCAGCTCTCTACCTGCTTTCTTGCCCGCTCTTCCCTTTAACACTGACTCTGTCTCCAGATCTGGTTTCCACTGATCTCAATCCAATAGAGACTTGCTGCAAGGCAGGAGAGTCCAGTGGACTGCCATAAAACCAGAACTATGACATGACATCCAAGGCTAAAAGCTGAGGACCCTTTTCTAGTTTGAGAGCATTTATTTTAGGTGATTCTGCCATGAGAAATTCTGGATCTTAAGAGAATCATGAGTATTTTGTTTTTTCCCCTCCTTTTATAAGTGAGAACCCCCCAAAAATGGCCCCATTAAGCTGTGGTTTTGTTTCTGAATGTATCATCTATAATAGAACAATCCAGAAGACACTGGTTCTTTCTACAGCTTTTGTATTTTCAGTCCCCTCCCAAGTCCTCCACCTCGTCACCACCAGGGGTAAATACTGCTGAGTGGATATGGTAAGTCCACAAATGATGTCAGGCAAACCAGTAAGAATGGAAACAACAGACTGACCTTTAAGAATACACAGTATTTATTTATGGAAGTGAGCTTGGAAACAAGAGGCTGAGTAAGAATGACACCACTGTGAGGAACACACCACCTCAGACTCTTCTTCTCACCGGTATCCAACTCTGGGCAGTTCCCTCCAGGGAACCACAGAGAGAGGTGGGGGAGAGAGAAAGAGGGAGAGAGAGACAGAGAAAGAGACAGAGAGAGTGAGACAGACAGAGAGACACAGAGAGAGACAGAGACAGAGACAGGGACAGGGACAGAGACAGAGAGAGAATGAATATACCAGGAATAAAGAACTCTCATAAACTCTCATAGACTGTTGTCATGATATTTTTGAAGTGTAGTGTGAGAACATTTATCAAAACCCTTAAAACGCATATCTACTTTGACCCAGTGTTTCTGTCTAGGACTCTCAGGAAATGTATAAGGATGCCCATCAAAGTACTGTTAGAGATGCTGAAAATGAAGCTCATTTAAGTTCTCAATCCTAAGAGTCTGGCTACAGACACAAATTTTGGTATATGAGTCAACGCAATAGTATGAAGCTACTATAAAGTGAACTGTTTGTTGACCTGCTCACAATATATTATTCATAAGGTATTACGGGATGGGGATGGAAACAGGAAGAATGTGAATATAAATTAGACTCACACCTGGCCCTCAGAAACTTGTCTTTTCATAGATGACAGACAACAGATAGAATCTTGAAAAGGCTTTTAAAGAAAAAAAGACAATTAGACCATGATCAGTTGTTTTGTTTTGTTTCCACAAAAAAAAATCCTTGTTGTTTTATACAAGTTCCAAATTACTCAGCCTCAAGCAGAGCAGGGAGAAAATAAAGAAGACTACATTAGGTTAGGAACATATCCCTGAATAATCGAGAGCTCATTATGGACTCTTAGTACATCAAAATCCAATTAATTCATTAGCTGTGCACTTGCATTTTCATTCTTTCCCCCTGGCTGCCAGCCTTTACCCTATGATGTGGTTTATTAGCAACCCCAATATGGGGTGAGCAGGGGAAATAAAAAGGAGATAAAAATCCAAATGAATTGATTTTGCTGCTTGTTAACAACGATGGACTGGGACAGTGGTGAAGGCCAAGAGCCATGTATGTGCATGAGCATGATAGAGCCCTGAGCTCACAGAAGAGCACATCTAACATATAAACAGCCTACAGTGAGAGCCACTGCATAGATATCAAATGACTCAACTTACTTCTAACTTTGGAGCCATAAGTCTCCAAACCACCTGACCCCTTCCCCAGATTTTCTGGGATTTCTAGCAACTGAGAATTTAGCCAGAAAGAGGTTATTATGACTTAGGTGTGTCTGAGAATGTTCCACATAAGTCTGTGTGCTGACTGTGGGTCCTAGAGTAGCAGCGTTAGGTCCTTTGGGTGGTAGGACTTTGGACTTTGGGGGTGTAGATACAGTGTGGTCCTCAGGATGGATATGTGCAGGTGTTAGGGACTGGACAGCCAGTCTGCTCCAAGTTCCTATCATTCTCTTTGCCATCATGTGATCCCTTCCCCATGTGGCTCTTTTCCGTCTCTCTGTCATGCTGTGACATAGTTAATGGAGCCCTTCAAAGAGGCCAAACTGACAGAAAATGCCCAATCTTTGACTCCCAGCTTCCAGAATAGTATACACCTCTAATAAGTAGTAAGCCTTAGACATTTTAATGTAACAATAGAAAATGAACTATTACATAGATTAGCCTCTTCTGACTCTCTACTCCTAAGGTCTCTTTAGAAACCTGAAGTGATGATAAGCTCCACATGAGTGGCCTGGATTAGATAGCAAATGAATGAGGTGTTCTAGTATCCCTTGCCCCCAGCATCCGCCAACAGCACAGCTGTGCTATCAACCCCCTTTCTCCATTGTTTTTACTCTCCTGGATATCATATATCTACATGTGTTTGTTCTCAAGGAGAAATCAGCTCTGATAACCTTGGTCCCCAAACTGTTATTTTTCAAAGTATTCTTCAGGGGCTAGAAATAGAATGCATCAAATCATGTTTCCAGCTACTGCCCTACCGAAACGCAGCACATCTGTTTGCCATCCGTCCCAGTGGTCTTATATTCTTTTCTGCAAAAAACCATTGCTTAAGTTTTTATTTTCTGTCCTGTTTCCCACAGCTAAACTCACATTGTTTTATGATCTCTCAAGATCTTTAAGATGCCTGCAGACGTTAGCCTCTTCTTACTCTTCACGGTCAAGCAATAGCGTGAACAATTTAAGATCTCAGAGCACTCTGAATCATCAGCGTATGTAATTATGTTTAATTATGTTTGGAACAATATTTAAGTGTAAATTCCCTAAGGGGGAAGAAAAAGAGACTTGGATGTGTGGACTACAAATTGTGCTGGTTAATTTTTGCTTGTCAGTTTGACTAGATAAATAAATACCTAGGCTAGTAATGATGCACACCTGAGGAAAGGCCAGTGAGGCTTTTTCCAGAGAGGATCAACTGAGTGTGGGCAGCTCCTCAGCCGTGTCCCAGGCTGAATAAAGGGAGGGAAAGGGAAAGAGCCAATCAAACTCTGGCATTCCTCTTTCTCTGACTCTGGATCCACCGAGACAGGAGCAAGCAGCTTCACATTCCTGCCACCATGGAGCCACCTGCCATTCTGCCTTCCCCACCGACATGGGTTGTATTCCCTCAGACTTTGAACCAAAGCACACTTTTCCTCCCTCAGGTCGCTTTTGTCAGATATCGGTGACAGCAGTGGGAAAGGCCATGGTACAGAAACGGAAGGAAGGGTGTCCTACACCACACGTTATCCACTGAGCCATCTACCAGCGTGTAACCGGTGTCGACGATGACGTTACAGCTGGATGTGCTAGAATGTCTGCAGCGAGGCCTCACCCTGGGTAAAAACAGCCCTCCAGGAACTCTTCCCACCACCAACTCACAGGGGGACCTAGAGCCACTTTTCCAAGAAGCCCGGGCATGCGGCTGATTAGAGAAGGCCTCAGAGCCAACAGTGACTGACACATCCATGAATTGATTTGGCCTCTCAATGACAATTGTAGAGGAAGCTTGGCTCAATTAAGAATTCTTATGTCAGGGGCTAGAGACATGGCTCAGTGGTTAAGAGCACCAGCTGCTCTTCTAGAGGCCCTGGATTCAATTTCCAGCACCCACACGGCAGCTCACAACCACCTGTAACTCCAGTGCCAGGGGATCCAGTGGCCTCTTCTGGCCTTCTGGAACACCAG